>CAXITT010002865.1:0-12529 GCA_964033795.1 Lymnaea stagnalis
ATATTGATGTTAAAATGTGACGATGGTAAAATGTAGTGGTGGTAAATGTGGTCATAGTAAAATGTGAAGATGGTAAAATGTGGTGATGTTAAAATGTGATGATATTAAAATGTGTTGTTGGTTAAATGAGGTGATGGTAAAATGTGGTGATGGTAAAATGTGGTGATGGTAAAATGGGAGATGGTAAAATATGATGGTAAAATGTGGTTAAAGTAAAATGTGATGATGGTAAAATGTGATGATGATGAAATGTGGTGATGGTAACATGTGAAGATGGTAAAATGTGATTGTAAAATGTGGTGGTGGTAAAATGTGGAGATGTTACAATGTGGTGATGGTAAAATGTGATGATGATAAAATGTGATGATAGTAAAATATGGTTATAGTAAAATGTGATGATGGTAAAATGTGATGGTAAAATGTGATGATAAAATGTGGTGATGGTAATATGTGGTGATGGTAAATTGTGGTGATGGTAAAATGTGGTGATGTCAAAAATTTTTGATGGTAAAATGTAGTGGTGGTAAAATGTAGTGGTGGTAAAAATTGGTGATGGCAAATGTAAAGATGCTAAAATGTGGTAAAGCTTTAATTAAAGGTGGTGATGGTAAAATATGATAATGGTAAAATATGATCATGGTAAAATATGGTTATAGTAAAATGTGATGATGGTAAAATGTGGTGATAGTAAAATGTGATGATGGTAAAATGTGATGATGGTAAAATATGATTATAGTAAAATGTGATGATGGTAAAATGTGATGGTAAAATGTGATGATAAAATGTGGTGATGGTAATATGTGATGATGGTAAGATGTGATTTTAAAATGTGGTGATGATAAAATGTGATGATGGTAACATATTTTGATGGTAAAATGTGGTGATGGTAAAATCTTGTGATGGAAAAATGTATTGGTGGTAATTTGGTGATTGTAAAATGTAAAGATGGTAAAATGTGGTAAGGATAAAAGGTGGTGATGGTGATATATATATTGATGTTAAAATTTGACGATGGTAAAATGTAGTGGTGGTAAAATGTGGTCATAGTAAAATATGAAGATGGTAAAATGTGGTGATGTTAAAAGATGGTGATAGTAAAATGTGTTGATTGTAAAATGTGGTGATGGTAAAATGTGATGATATTTAAATGTGTTGTTGGTTAAATGAGGTGATGGTAAAATGTGGTGATGGTAAAATGTGGTGATGGTAAAATGTGGTTATAGTAAAATGTGATGATGGTAAAATGTGATGGTAAAATGTGATGATGATGAAATGTGGTGATGGTAATATGTGATGATGGTAAAATCTTGTGATGGAAAAATGTATTGGTGGTAATTTTGGTGATTGTAAAATTGTAAAGATGGTAAAATGTGGTAACAATAAAAGGTGGTGATGGTGGTATATATTGATGTTAAAATGTGACGATGGTAAAATGTAGTGGTGGTAAAATGTGGTGATGGTAAAATATGAAGATGGTAAAATGTGGTGATGTTAAAAGATGGTGATAGTAAAATGTGTTGATTGTAAAATGTGGTGATGGTAAAATGTGATGATATTTAAATGTGTTGTTGGTTAAATGAGGTGATGGTAAAATGTGGTGATGGTAAAATGTGGTGATGGTAAAATGTGGTTATAGTAAAATGTGATGATGGTAAAATGTGATGGTAAAATGTGATGATGATGAAATGTGGTGATGGTAATATGTGATGATGGTAAAATCTTGTGATGGAAAAATGTATTGGTGGTAATTTTGGTGATTGTAAAATGTAAAGATGGTAAAATTTGGTAACAATAAAAGGTGGTGATGGTGATATATATTGATGTTAAAATGTGACGATGGTAAAATGTAGTGGTGGTAAAATGTGGTGACGGCAAAATGTAGTGGTGGTAAAATGTGGTCATAGTAAAATGTGAAGATGGTAAAATGTGGTGATGTTAAAATGTGATGATATTAAAATGTGTTGTTGGTTAAATGAGGTGATGGTAAAATGTGGTGATGGTAAAATGTGGTGATGGTAAAATGTGGTTATAGTAAAATGTGATGATGGTAAAATGTGATGGTAAAATGTGATGATGATGAAATGTGGTGATGGTAATATGTGATGATGGTAAAATCTTGTGATGGAAAAATGTATTGGTGGTAATTTTGGTGATTGTAAAATGTAAAGATGGTAAAATTTGGTAACAATAAAAGGTGGTGATGGTGATATATATTGATGTTAAAATGTGACGATGGTAAAATGTAGTGGTGGTAAAATGTGGTGACGGCAAAATGTAGTGGTGGTAAAATGTGGTCATAGTAAAATGTGAAGATGGTAAAATGTGGTGATGTTAAAATGTGATGATATTAAAATGTGTTGTTGGTTAAATGAGGTGATGGTAAAATGTGGTGATGGTAAAATGTGGTGATGGTAAAATGTGGTTATAGTAAAATGTGATGATGGTAAAATGTGATGGTAAAATGTGATGATGATGAAATGTGGTGATGGTAATATGTGATGATGGTAAAATGTGATTGTAAAATGTGTTGGTGGTAAAATGTGGTGATGGTTAAATGTTGTGATGGTAAAATCTTGTGATGGTAAAATGTATTGGTTGTAATTTTGGTGATTGTAAAGTGTAAAGATGGTAAAATTTGGTAACGATAAAAGGTGGTGATAGTGGTATATATTGATGTTAAAATGTGACGATGGTAAAATGTAGTGGTGGTAAATGTGGTCATAGTAAAATGTGAAGATGGTAAAATGTGGTGATGTTAAAATGTGATGATATTAAAATGTGTTGTTGGTTAAATGAGGTGATGGTAAAATGTGGTGATGGTAAAATGTGGTGATGGTAAAATGTGGTGATGGTAAAATGTGGTGATGGTAAAATGTGGTGATGGTAAAATGTGGTGATGGTAAAATGTGGTGATGGTAAAATGTGGTGATGGTAAAATGTGGTGATGGTAAAATGTGGTGATGGTAAAATGTGGTGATGGTAAAATGTGGTGATGGTAAAATGTGGTGATGGTAAAATGTGGTGATGGTAAAATGTGGTGATGGTAAAATGTGGTGATGGTAAAATGTGGTGATGGTAAAATGTGGTGATGGTAAAATGTGGTGATGGTAAAATGTGGTGATGGTAAAATGTGGTGATGGTAAAATGTGGTGATGGTAAAATGTGGTGATGGTAAAATGTGGTGATGGTAAAATGTGGTGATGGTAAAATGTGGTGATGGTAAAATGTGGTGATGGTAAAATGTGGTGATGGTAAAATGTGGTGATGGTAAAATGTGGTGATGGTAAAATGTGGTGATGGTAAAATGTGGTGATGGTAAAATGTGGTGATGGTAAAATGTGGTGATGGTAAAATGTGGTGATGGTAAAATGTGGTGATGGTAAAATGTGGTGATGGTAAAATGTGGTGATGGTAAAATGTGGTGATGGTAAAATGTGGTGATGGTAAAATGTGGTGATGGTAAAATGTGGTGATGGTAAAATGTGGTGATGGTAAAATGTGGTGATGGTAAAATGTGGTGATGGTAAAATGTGGTGATGGTAAAATGTGGTGATGGTAAAATGTGGTGATGGTAAAATGTGGTGATGGTAAAATGTGGTGATGGTAAAATGTGGTGATGGTAAAATGTGGTGATGGTAAAATGTGGTGATGGTAAAATGTGGTGATGGTAAAATGTGGTGATGGTAAAATGTGGTGATGGTAAAATGTGGTGATGGTAAAATGTGGTGATGGTAAAATGTGGTGATGGTAAAATGTGGTGATGGTAAAATGTGGTGATGGTAAAATGTGGTGATGGTAAAATGTGGTGATGGTAAAATGTGGTGATGGTAAAATGTGGTGATGGTAAAATGTGGTGATGGTAAAATGTGGTGATGGTAAAATGTGGTGATGGTAAAATGTGGTGATGGTAAAATGTGGTGATGGTAAAATGTGGTGATGGTAAAATGTGGTGATGGTAAAATGTGGTGATGGTAAAATGTGGTGATGGTAAAATGTGGTGATGGTAAAATGTGGTGATGGTAAAATGTGGTGATGGTAAAATGTGGTGATGGTAAAATGTGGTGATGGTAAAATGTGGTGATGGTAAAATGTGGTGATGGTAAAATGTGGTGATGGTAAAATGTGGTGATGGTAAAATGTGGTGATGGTAAAATGTGGTGATGGTAAAATGTGGTGATGGTAAAATGTGGTGATGGTAAAATGTGGTGATGGTAAAATGTGGTGATGGTAAAATGTGGTGATGGTAAAATGTGGTGATGGTAAAATGTGGTGATGGTAAAATGTGGTGATGGTAAAATGTGGTGATGGTAAAATGTGGTGATGGTAAAATGTGGTGATGGTAAAATGTGGTGATGGTAAAATGTGGTGATGGTAAAATGTGGTGATGGTAAAATGTGGTGATGGTAAAATGTGGTGATGGTAAAATGTGGTGATGGTAAAATGTGGTGATGGTAAAATGTGGTGATGGTAAAATGTGGTGATGGTAAAATGTGGTGATGGTAAAATGTGGTGATGGTAAAATGTGGTGATGGTAAAATGTGGTGATGGTAAAATGTGGTGATGGTAAAATGTGGTGATGGTAAAATGTGGTGATGGTAAAATGTGGTGATGGTAAAATGTGGTGATGGTAAAATGTGGTGATGGTAAAATGTGGTGATGGTAAAATGTGGTGATGGTAAAATGTGGTGATGGTAAAATGTGGTGATGGTAAAATGTGGTGATGGTAAAATGTGGTGATGGTAAAATGTGGTGATGGTAAAATGTGGTGATGGTAAAATGTGGTGATGGTAAAATGTGGTGATGGTAAAATGTGGTGATGGTAAAATGTGGTGATGGTAAAATGTGGTGATGGTAAAATGTGGTGATGGTAAAATGTGGTGATGGTAAAATGTGGTGATGGTAAAATGTGGTGATGGTAAAATGTGGTGATGGTAAAATGTGGTGATGGTAAAATGTGGTGATGGTAAAATGTGGTGATGGTAAAATGTGGTGATGGTAAAATGTGGTGATGGTAAAATGTGGTGATGGTAAAATGTGGTGATGGTAAAATGTGGTGATGGTAAAATGTGGTGATGGTAAAATGTGGTGATGGTAAAATGTGGTGATGGTAAAATGTGGTGATGGTAAAATGTGGTGATGGTAAAATGTGGTGATGGTAAAATGTGGTGATGGTAAAATGTGGTGATGGTAAAATGTGGTGATGGTAAAATGTGGTGATGGTAAAATGTGGTGATGGTAAAATGTGGTGATGGTAAAATGTGGTGATGGTAAAATGTGGTGATGGTAAAATGTGGTGATGGTAAAATGTGGTGATGGTAAAATGTGGTGATGGTAAAATGTGGTGATGGTAAAATGTGGTGATGGTAAAATGTGGTGATGGTAAAATGTGGTGATGGTAAAATGTGGTGATGGTAAAATGTGGTGATGGTAAAATGTGGTGATGGTAAAATGTGGTGATGGTAAAATGTGGTGATGGTAAAATGTGGTGATGGTAAAATGTGGTGATGGTAAAATGTGGTGATGGTAAAATGTGGTGATGGTAAAATGTGGTGATGGTAAAATGTGGTGATGGTAAAATGTGGTGATGGTAAAATGTGGTGATGGTAAAATGTGGTGATGGTAAAATGTGGTGATGGTAAAATGTGGTGATGGTAAAATGTGGTGATGGTAAAATGTGGTGATGGTAAAATGTGGTGATGGTAAAATGTGGTGATGGTAAAATGTGGTGATGGTAAAATGTGGTGATGGTAAAATGTGGTGATGGTAAAATGTGGTGATGGTAAAATGTGGTGATGGTAAAATGTGGTGATGGTAAAATGTGGTGATGGTAAAATGTGGTGATGGTAAAATGTGGTGATGGTAAAATGTGGTGATGGTAAAATGTGGTGATGGTAAAATGTGGTGATGGTAAAATGTGGTGATGGTAAAATGTGGTGATGGTAAAATGTGGTGATGGTAAAATGTGGTGATGGTAAAATGTGGTGATGGTAAAATGTGGTGATGGTAAAATGTGGTGATGGTAAAATGTGGTGATGGTAAAATGTGGTGATGGTAAAATGTGGTGATGGTAAAATGTGGTGATGGTAAAATGTGGTGATGGTAAAATGTGGTGATGGTAAAATGTGGTGATGGTAAAATGTGGTGATGGTAAAATGTGGTGATGGTAAAATGTGGTGATGGTAAAATGTGGTGATGGTAAAATGTGGTGATGGTAAAATGTGGTGATGGTAAAATGTGGTGATGGTAAAATGTGGTGATGGTAAAATGTGGTGATGGTAAAATGTGGTGATGGTAAAATGTGGTGATGGTAAAATGTGGTGATGGTAAAATGTGGTGATGGTAAAATGTGGTGATGGTAAAATGTGGTGATGGTAAAATGTGGTGATGGTAAAATGTGGTGATGGTAAAATGTGGTGATGGTAAAATGTGGTGATGGTAAAATGTGGTGATGGTAAAATGTGGTGATGGTAAAATGTGGTGATGGTAAAATGTGGTGATGGTAAAATGTGGTGATGGTAAAATGTGGTGATGGTAAAATGTGGTGATGGTAAAATGTGGTGATGGTAAAATGTGGTGATGGTAAAATGTGGTGATGGTAAAATGTGGTGATGGTAAAATGTGGTGATGGTAAAATGTGGTGATGGTAAAATGTGGTGATGGTAAAATGTGGTGATGGTAAAATGTGATGATGGTAAAATGTGATGATAGTAAAATATGGTTATAGTAAAATGTGATGATGGTAAAATGTGATGGTAAAATGTGATGATAAAATGTGGTGATGGTAAAATGTGGTGATGGTAAAATGTGGTGATGGTAAAATGTGGTGATGGTAAAATGTGGTGATGGTAAAATGTGGTGATGGTAAAATGTGATGATGGTAAAATGTGATGGTAAAATGTGATGATGATGAAATGAAATGATGGTAATATGTGATGATGGTAAAATGTGATTGTAAAATGTGTTGGTGGTAAAATGTGGTAATGGTAAAATGTTGTGATGGTAAAATCTTGTGATGGTAAAATGTATTGGTTGTAATTTTGGTGATTGTAAAATGTAAAGATGGTAAAATTTGGTAACGATAAAAGGTGGTGATGGTGGTATATATTGATGTTACAATGTGGTGATGGTAAAATGTGATGATGGTAAAATGTGATGATAGTAAAATATGGTTATAGTAAAATGTGATGATGGTAAAATGTGATCGTAAAATGTGGTTATAGTAAAATGTGATGATGGTAAAATGTGATGGTAAAATGTGATGATGATGAAATGTGGTGATGGTAATATGTGATGATGGTAAAATCTTGTGATGGTAAAATCTTGTGATGGAAAAATGTATTGGTGGTAATTTTGGTGATTGTAAAATGTAAAGATGGTAAAATTTGGTAACAATAAAAGGTGGTGATGGTGATATATATTGATGTTAAAATGTGACGATGGTAAAATGTAGTGGTGGTAAAATGTGGTGACGGCAAAATGTAGTGGTGGTAAAATGTGGTCATAGTAAAATGTGAAGATGGTAAAATGTGGTGATGTTAAAATGTGATGATATTAAAAGGTGTTGTTGGTTAAATGAGGTGATGGTTAAATGAGGTGATGGTAAAATATGTTGATGTTAAAATGTGGTAATTTTATAATGTGGTGATGGTAAAATGTGGTATTGTTAAAATTTGATGAACTAATAAAATGGTGTGGTACAATGTTATGATGGTAAAATATGAATGTAAAATGTTGTGATGATGAAATGTGATGATGGTAAAATCTTGTGATGGAAAAATGTATTGGTGGTAATTTTTGTGATTGTAAAATTGTAAAGATGGTAAAATGTGGTAACAATAAAAGGTGGTGATGGTGGTATATATTGATGTAAAAATGTGACGATGGTAAAATGTAGTGGTGGGATAATGTGGTGATGGCAAAAAGTAGTGGTGGTAAAATTTGGTAATAGTAAAATATGAAGATGGTAAAATGTGGTGATGTGAAAAGATGGTGATAGTAAAATGTGTTGATTGTAAAATGTGGTGATGGTAAAATGTGATGATATTAAAATGTGTTGTTGGTTAAATGAGGTGATGGTAAAATGTGGTGATGGTAAAATGTGGTGATGGTAAAATGTGGTTATAGTAAAATGTGATGATGGTAAAATGTGATGGTAAAATGTGATGATGATGAAATGTGGTGATGGTAATATGTGATGATGGTAAAATCTTGTGATGGAAAAATGTATTGGTGGTAATTTTGGTGATTGTAAAATGTAAAGATGGTAAAATTTGGTAACAATAAAAGGTGGTGATGGTGATATATATTGATGTTAAAATGTGACGATGGTAAAATGTAGTGGTGGTAAAATGTGGTGACGGCAAAATGTAGTGGTGGTAAAATGTGGTCATAGTAAAATGTGAAGATGGTAAAATGTGGTGATGTTAAAATGTGATGATATTAAAAGGTGTTGTTGGTTAAATGAGGTGATGGTTAAATGAGGTGATGGTAAAATATGTTGATGTTAAAATGTGGTAATTTTATAATGTGGTGATGGTAAAATGTGGTATTGTTAAAATTTGATGAACTAATAAAATGGTGTGGTACAATGTTATGATGGTAAAATATGAATGTAAAATGTTGTGATGATGAAATGTGATGATGGTAAAATCTTGTGATGGAAAAATGTATTGGTGGTAATTTTTGTGATTGTAAAATTGTAAAGATGGTAAAATGTGGTAACGATAAAAGGTGGTGATGGTGGTATATATTGATGTAAAAATGTGACGATGGTAAAATGTAGTGGTGGGATAATGTGGTGATGGCAAAAAGGAGTGGTGGTAAAATTTGGTAATAGTAAAATATGAAGATGGTAAAATGTGGTGATGTGAAAAGATGGTGATAGTAAAATGTGTTGATTGTAAAATGTGGTGATGGTAAAATGTGATGATATTAAAATGTGTTGTTGGTTAAATGAGGTGATGGTAAAATGTGGTGATGGTAAAATGTGGTGATGGTAAAATGTGGTTATAGTAAAATGTGATGATGGTAAAATGTGATGGTAAAATGTGATGATGATGAAATGTGGTGATGGTAAAATGTGATGATGGTAAAATCTTGTGATGGAAAAATGTATTGGTGGTAATTTTTGTGATTTTAAAATTGTAAAGATGGTAAAATGTGGTAACAATAAAAGGTGGTGATGGTGGTATATATTGATGTAAAAATGTGACGATGGTAAAATGTAGTGGTGGGATAATGTGGTGATGGCAAAAAGGAGTGGTGGTAAAATTTGGTAATAGTAAAATATGAAGATGGTAAAATGTGGTGATGTGAAAAGATGGTGATAGTAAAATGTGTTGATTGTAAAATGTGGTGATGGTAAAATGTGATGATATTAAAATGTGTTGTTGGTTAAATGAGGTGATGGTAAAATGTGGTGATGGTAAAATGTGGTGATGGTAAAATGTGGTGATGGTAAAATGTGATGATGGTAAAATCTTGTGATGGAAAAATGTATTGGTGGTAATTTTTGTGATTTTAAAATTGTAAAGATGGTAAAATGTGGTAACAATAAAAGGTGGTGATGGTGGTATATATTGATGTAAAAATGTGACGATGGTAAAATGTAGTGGTGGGATAATGTGGTGATGGCAAAAAGGAGTGGTGGTAAAATTTGGTAATAGTAAAATATGAAGATGGTAAAATGTGGTGATGTGAAAAGATGGTGATAGTAAAATGTGGTGATTGTAAAATGTGGTGATGGTAAAATGTGATGATGGTAAAATCTTGTGATGGAAAAATGTATTGGTGGTAATTTTTGTGATTGTAAAATTGTAAAGATGGTAAAATGTGGTAACAATAAAAGGTGGTGATGGTGGTATATATTGATGTAAAAATGTGACGATGGTAAAATGTAGTGGTGGGATAATGTGGTGATGGCAAAAAGGAGTGGTGGTAAAATTTGGTAATAGTAAAATATGAAGATGGTAAAATGTGGTGATGTGAAAAGATGGTGATAGTAAAATGTGTTGATTGTAAAATGTGGTGATGGTAAAATGTGATGATATTAAAATGTGTTGTTGGTTAAATGAGGTGATGGTAAAATGTGGTGATGGTAAAATGTGGTGATGGTAAAATGTGGTTATAGTAAAATGTGATGATGGTAAAATGTGATGGTAAAATGTGATGATGATGAAATGTGGTGATGGTAATATGTGATGATGGTAAAATCTTGTGATGGAAAAATGTATTGGTGGTAATTTTTGTGATTTTAAAATTGTAAAGATGGTAAAATGTGGTAACAATAAAAGGTGGTAATGGTGGTATATATTGATGTAAAAATGTGACGATGGTAAAATGTAGTGGTGGGATAATGTGGTGATGGCAAAAAGGAGTGGTGGTAAAATTTGGTAATAGTAAAATATGAAGATGGTAAAATGTGGTGATGTGAAAAGATGGTGATAGTAAAATGTGTTGATTGTAAAATGTGGTGATGGTAAAATGTGATGATATTAAAATGTGTTGTTGGTTAAATGAGGTGATGGTAAAATGTGGTGATGGTAAAATGTGGTGATGGTAAAATGTGGTTATAGTAAAATGTGATGATGGTAAAATGTGATGGTAAAATGTGATGATGATGAAATGTGGTGATGGTAATATGTGATGATGGTAAAATGTGATTGTAAAATGTGTTGGTGGTAAAATGTGGTAATGGTAAAATGTTGTGATGGTAAAATCTTGTGATGGTAAAATGTATTGGTTGTAATTTTGGTGATTGTAAAATGTAAAGATGGTAAAATTTGGTAACGATAAAAGGTGGTGATGGTGGTATATATTGATGTTAAAATGTGACGATGGTAAAATGTAGTGGTGGTAAAATGTGGTGACGGCAAAATGTAGTGGTGGTAAAATGTGGTCATAGTAAAATGTGAAGATGGTAAAATGTGGTGATGTTAAAATGTGATGATATTAAAATGTGTTGTTGGTTAAATGAGGTGATGGTAAAATGTGGTGATGGTAAAATGTGGTGATGGTAAAATGTGGTTATAGTAAAATGTGATGATGGTAAAATGTGATGGTAAAATGTGATGATGATGAAATGTGGTGATGGTAATATGTGATGATGGTAAAATGTGATTGTAAAATGTGTTGGTGGTAAAATGTGGTGATGGTTAAATGTTGTGATGGTAAAATCTTGTGATGGTAAAATGTATTGGTTGTAATTTTGGTGATTGTAAAGTGTAAAGATGGTAAAATTTGGTAACGATAAAAGGTGGTGATAGTGGTATATATTGATGTTAAAATGTGACGATGGTAAAATGTAGTGGTGGTAAATGTGGTCATAGTAAAATGTGAAGATGGTAAAATGTGGTGATGTTAAAATGTGATGATATTAAAATGTGTTGTTGGTTAAATGAGGTGATGGTAAAATGTGGTGATGGTAAAATGTGGTGATGGTAAAATGTGGTTATAGTAAAATGTGATGATGGTAAAATGTGATGGTAAAATGTGATGATGATGAAATGTGGTGATGGTAATATGTGATGATGGTAAAATGTGATTGTAAAATGTGTTGGTGGTAAAATGTGGTGATGGTTAAATGTTGTGATGGTAAAATCTTGTGATGGTAAAATGTATTGGTTGTAATTTTGGTGATTGTAAAGTGTAAAGATGGTAAAATTTGGTAACGATAAAAGGTGGTGATGGTGGTATATATTGATGTTAAAATGTGACGATGGTAAAATGTAGTGGTGGTAAAATGTGGTCATAGTAAAATATGAAGATGGTAAAATGTGGTGATGTTAAAAGATGGTGATAGTAAAATGTGTTGATTGTAAAATGTGGTGATGGTAAAATGTGATGATATTTAAATGTGTTGTTGGTTAAATGAGGTGATGGTAAAATGTGGTGATGGTAAAATGGGGTGATGGTAAAATGTGGTTATAGTAAAATGTGATGATGGTAAAATGTGATGGTAAAATGTGGTGATGGTAAAATGTGGTTATAGTAAAATGTGATGATGGTAAAATGTGATGGTAAAATGTGATCATGATGAAATGTGGTGATGGTAATATGTGATGATGGTAAAATGTGATGATGGTAAAATGTGATGATGGTAAAATATGGTTATAGTAAAATGTGATGATGGTAAAATGTGATGGTAAAATGTGATGATGATGAAATGTGGTGATGGTAATATGTGATGATGGTAAAATGTGATTGTAAAATGTGTTGGTGGTAAAATGTGGTGATGGTTAAATGTTGTGATGGTAAAATCTTGTGATGGTAAAATGTATTGGTTGTAATTTTGGTGATTGTAAAGTGTCAAGATGGTAAAATTTGGTAACGATAAAAGGTGGTGATAGTGGTATATATTGATGTTAAAATGTGACGATGGTAAAATGTAGTGGTGGTAAATGTGGTCATAGTAAAATGTGAAGATGGTAAAATGTGGTGATGTTAAAATGTGATGATATTAAAATGTGTTGTTGGTTAAATGAGGTGATGGTAAAATGTGGTGATGGTAAAATGTGGTGATGGTAAAATG
>CAXITT010002896.1:0-11154 GCA_964033795.1 Lymnaea stagnalis
CAACCCAAGTAAACAAATTTACCAAATTATTAATAAAATAAATTTCTACTAACACACAACTAAAATTTTTAGACTTTTCAATCAACCTGTTCATTGTTTCAATCACTCAAATATTAACATTAATGGTTTTAAACCTATGCTGTTTTTCATTTGTAATTCAAATAAATGTCACCTTGTTGCTGTATGAATGTGCTGCTCCACAAAAACTAATAATATAGACTTTTTAATTACCCTAACCTGTCTTGGCATGAAGACTGAATGATAAAATGTATTACTTTGACCAGTAGGTTCAAATAGACTGATGAGCTGAATGAATTACCCCAATGCTCAGTTCACACGATCAAATTGTCATCAAATTTTCGTTCATACATTTGATGCAATTTTTGTATGAAGCTTTGTCATAACTTTCAAATCACTATTTGATCAAATTTTGATGGCATGCAAATTTCTTAAAATCTGTATGATTATGCAACCTCCATATCACATGAACAAACACTAAGAAGAATTTCATCAAGCTAGGTCATTGTCATAACTTTCAAATCACTATTTGATCAAATTTTGATGGCATGCAAATTTCTTAAAATCTGTATGATTATGCAACCTCCATATCACATGAACAAACACTAAGAAGAATTTCATCAAGCTAGGTCACTAGGTCGTGTTTACCTTGACTAAGCTAAGTTATCAAAACAACAGCAGCCTCCAAGTAATAATAATGCACTTAATTTAGAAAAAAATGTAATAGAATTAATAGAAAAATTAGACAATAAATCGGCAAAGGGCATGGTGTAATTGAAAGGTATTTATAAATAGGCCTATTACTTGTACATCACATATACTATAACCCTGTAACTGTAACACTAATGACTACTTAGTACTTCCAATTTGATCAATGAGAAATTACCAGCTCGAGCTCCAGACAAAGAAAATATTGCTCCTGGGCTCCGTAACCCTGATTACAAATAACAATTAGAAATTTAATTCTCCTACCACCACCCCCCTTTTTTGTTATCTGTGCTATTACAGCAAATGGGTGCCCCCTTGATTAAATTAAAAAGTTCAACTTTTTAAATTATTTAACTTACTATAGGCGCAGTATAGGTTAGTTATTATATTGTTGTTCTGTGGCGACCCCCTTGGGTCCACTTTTTTATAATTTCCACAGAAAACGTAAAATCTTATTATATTATTGTTTAAGTCATGCTAGAGACATTTTTTTTTGTTGGTAGAATGTAGAAAAACTTGACTTTAGATATAATAAATATTTAAATAAGGACTTTCAAATGAGATAGAATCATAGTAAAAAGCTTACATTTCTCAAAAATACTGTTACATTGTACAAGTATAGTAAAGCTCTCCTGAACATTCATAAATAAAAGTTCATTAATAAAAAAAATAATCAATATAATTGATTTAATGGGAATTTTAGGTGCTATTTGACAAGTTATGAGATACCAAGTCTTGCAGCTAAAGTGAAGTAGATGAAGTACATGAAGCAGTTGAAGTAAATGAATAAAAATATTATTGTAAAGGGACAGTAAATAATATTATTTTAATATTTTGTTTTTTCACTTCCAGGTTAATGCATTCTACACAAGTGACTTGGCGCAGAAAACCAAGACGTTTCAGTAAATCTATATCATAGATTCTTGGCTGACAGCTGATTGTGCATCATATCATCTTGGCTGACAGCTGATTGTGCACCATATCATCTTGGCTGACAGCTGAATGTACACCACGCCATCTTGGCTGACACCGTAATGTACACCACACCATCTTGGCTGACCGCTGATTGTGCACCATATCATCTTGGCTGACAGCTGAAACCATCTTGGCTGACACCATAATGTACACCACACCATCTTGGCTGACACCTGAACATACACCACATCATTTTAGCTGACATCTGAATGTACACCACACCATCTTGACTCTCATCTGAGTGTACAACACACCATCTTGGCTGACACCTTAATGTCTCAACCCAAGTAAACAAATTTACCAAATTATTAATAAAATAAATTTCTACTAACACACAACTAACATTTTTAGACTTTTCAATCAACCTGTTCATTGTTTCAATCACTCAAACATTAACATTAATGGTTTTAAACCTATGCTATTTTTCATTTGTAATTCAAATAAATGTCACCTTGTTGCTGTATGAATATGCTGCTCCACAAAAACTAATAATATAGACTTTTTAATTACCCTAACCTGTCTTGGCATGAAGACTGAATGATAAAATGTATTACTTTGACCAGTTGGTTCAAATAGACTGATGAGCTGAATGAATTACCCTAATGCTCAGTTAACACGATCAAATTCTCATCAAATTTTCGTTCATACATTTGATTCAATTTTTGTATGAAGCCTTGTCATAACTTTCAAATCACTATTTGATCAAATTTTGATGGCATGCAAATTTCTTAAAATCTGTATGATTATGCAACCTCCATATCACATGAACAAACACTAAGAAGAATTTCATCAATCTAGGTCACTAGGTCGTGTTTACATTGACTAAGCTAAGTTATCAAAACAACAGCAGCCTCCAAGTAATAATAATGTACTTAATTTAGAAAAAGATGTAATAGAAAAATTAGACAATAAATCGGCGAAGGGCATGATGTAATTGAAAGGTATTTATAAATAGGCTTATTACTTGTGCAGCATATATACTATAACCCTGTAACTGTAACACTAATGACTACTTAGTACTTCCAATTGGATCAATGAGAAATTTTACCAGCTCGAGCTCCAGGCAAAGAAAATATTGCTCCTGGGCTCCGTAACCCTGATTACAAATAACAATTAGAAATTTAATTCTCCTACCCCCACCCCCCTTTTTTGTTTTCAGTGCTATTATAGCAAATGGGTGCCCCCTTGATTAAATTAAAAAGTTCAACTTTTTAAATTATTTAACTTACTATAGGCGCAGTATAGGTTAGTTATTATATTGTTCTTCTGTGGCGACCCCTTAGGTCCACTTTTTAATAATTTCCACAGAAAACGTAAAATCTTATTATATTATTGTTTGAGTCATGCTATAGACATTTTTTTTTTTTGGTAGAATGTAGAAAAACTTGACTTTAGATATAATAAATATTTAAATAAGGACCTTCAAATGAGATAGAATCATAGTAAAAAGCTTACATTTCTCAAAAATACTGTTACATTGTACAAGTATAGTAAAGCTCTCCTGAACATTCATAAATAAAAGTTCATTAATAAAAAAAATAATCAATATAATTTTTAAATTGATTTAATGGGAATTTTAGGTGCTATTTGACAAGTTATGAGATACCGGTAGTTAAAAAGAGAATTAGCAGTACTCCTCTTCTCAGTCTGATCAACTGCCAGTGGAAAATAGGCCATTAACTATTTCTTTCCATTTCTTCCATTCTCTAGATATCTTCTCCAGCTCTTGACAATTTTTATAACCCGGTATATTTTTGTTGACATCCCTTTACCAAGTTTAGGGAAATCATTCCTGATTTATGTATTAAAATGAACAGAACGCTCATTTGTAGTACACTGCATTAGATTTTAAAAATTATATTGAGTACAATTATGTATACTTTTTATATACTGGTACTCTAATTTAAACTGTAAAAGATAATATTTTAGGGAGTGGTAATCTCCTTTTAAAAATAACTTCCAGATAAAACACCTGATTTAAAAGATACAAATACAAGTTCAATCACAGATTTCACAAGAACTCAGAAACAAATTGGTATAAATTTTATTAAAAAATAAGCAGTGCTGAATGAAGTTATCAATAAGCACTACCATTAGTTGCAGTATTTGCATATTTGAAAATAGGATGTCACAATCATCTTTGACAATAGAAATCTTGTCATTTCATCGTCTCTCAAGTTAGGGTATTGTAAATGTGGCTCTAGTGTGTTTAATAATTTCTGGAGAAAAAAAAGATGCATTTTATTTATTACTCATAAAAATATATAAAATATATACATTATAAAGTTATCACACAAACACTCATTTTAAAGCATAAACATTTATATTTCCCAGTTGTCATATGTAACGTTTATAATGTAATGTTACTTGTAAACGTGAGCTAATGTATTTTATTTCTTCAGTGCAATTGATGATTTGCCAATGTAACTATCTCATTCACCTTTACAAACGACTGTCACTTTCTCCGCCAAGAAGTAATAAGGTCCAATGAAAATTACACAGTACTTTATTAAGTTTATTTGATAAATACATTACATGGTTCCTTGACATCAGAATTGTTCGAACATTTATAGTGTAATATGAAGAATATATATCCATACACTTACAAAAATGTATCTAATAATTAATTCATTAAATCCATTTGAAAAATACAACATGTCAACCTTCTCTATTAAAATTATATCGTTCACTCCCTTCACTCAAGAAAAAAATGAATTCTCCATACACTATAAAAATTAGTTCCTTTTTTCTAGTATATATTCTTTTCCTTCAAATCACATTGCCTTTGTGCCGAGAGAGCAAATGTTAGTGCCATGAGAGCAAATGTTAGTGTCTTGTGAAAAAATCCATGTCATATGAATAAGTAACATGGTCTGTTACACACATTACTGATACTAAAAAAATAAATATAGAAAACTATAGTATTGTATGACAATCCACATAAGTTCAATTGCCTTTTATTGATTTTATTTCAATTGATAGAGTATTGAAGACTATCTGTTGATCTTGTTATTGGGTATTCTCTTTTTGTTTAGTGCCATTAATGGTTTATGATCTGTTAAGAGACTAAACTTTCTTACTTAGAATTTGATCAAATTTTGAAAAAAATCTCAACAAAGAAACCACACACAAAATAGTGCCTTCATACTAAAATTTGAAGCATATTGAAGAAATTTGACAGGTATTTGTTCGTGTGAACTGAGCATTACCCTGTCAGTACATATTAATGTATTTACAGTTATTGATGTTGTCAAAATCTAAAGCTAAATAAATTTAAATATTGACTTAAATTTAAATAACATCACTAGGCAATGTTTCAACTTGTGCATTCATTTCGAACATCACTGGACAATTATTCAACTTGTGCTTTCATTTAAAAACCTCACTAGACAAAGATTCAATTTATGCATTCATTTCCAACATCACTATACAATTGAATAGCACAAATCACTAGAGTCACATAACTAGACAAGGGACTAACAAACAAATCATTAGTTACGCATGATGAGAACTTTGACTATTAATCAAATAACTAGTGACCCATCACTGTAAAAGTTACTAACAAACCAATTCTACAGACGTGTGTCTAAGGCTGGAAAGCTTAACAATCAAATCATATTTATTACAAGACCAATAAAGAATGTACTAAGAACTATATTAATAGTTTTTAGTGAATTGACAAGAGGTGGCTTTGACTGAATGATTGATTTAACAAAAGCACAAGAGTAGTAAATTTGAATTTTTTTGATGATTATGATAAGAATATTTTCACCTATAGCAAGTAATTAGGGGTGACGAATTTAAAAAACAAAAGTAGGATGGGGGAGGGATGTCCCATTGAAGCCATTAAATACTTTAAAAAATATTCTATCTTCAAAAGATTGCTATAGTATTTATGACTATTTAAAACAATTTTCAAAGAACAAAACATGACATTATTTAACACCAAAAACAGTTTGTACCACTTAAAAGTTTATGTTCACAATGTGCTTTCGATTCACCAAGATTATCCATAAGGTAAAAAGAAATCCCAGTGTCAGGGATAGAAGAACCAAGTGGAGCATGACATAAGTATAACTCTAGACTTATCAATTTTACCATTTCAGAATGTTTGAATTTGAACTTTCTAGGTGAGCTCTTTTGAATGATAGCCTGCAAGGGTAGGTTGGGTAATATATTCCCAAATCAAAGGTTATAATTTTTATCAATGCTAACAAGTATAAAGTAACTGACCTTACTAGTAAGGTATAAACTAATTTGAAATTTTAAAAATAATTTAACAATCATAGGATATAAATCTCTGTTACCAGTACAAAAATTTCATATCAGTTTATAAATATTAAAAATAGTAAGTATTTTTTAATATTTTCTTGATAAATTATTTACACAAAAATAAAACATGCTTTAAAATCAAATTTACAACAAAAAAATTGAATTTGTTATAATAATGAACAGGATATCCCAGAAGAATTCTCTTTATAAGTATAAAAGTCATTTTGACTACTTCTAATAAAATGTATACTAAAAAGTATTTTAAATATTTAAAAAATTTAAAATTATTTCAGAAAAGTAACAGGTGCACGAATGTAATTATATTAGCTTAAGAATTTAGTGTTAATTTACTGAACACCGATAACATAAAAGTCTGAATTTTGCGAAATTATGGTCAAAGGGAAGCAACCATTAAAATAAACAGATGTTTTAAAGACGACAGCGATAACTTCCCATTAATTATTACGGTAATTTTATTAATTCGCTTCAAGAAAGTTAACTCTTGTGACCTTGGTGAAAGATCGTATTAACTTGGTTACTGTTCCTAATTTTTTTTAATGAAAGTATGGGAACTTACTGCTGTCACCTTGATTGACAAAATAATTTTTTGAGTTGCCTCTAATTGAGTACTCTTTTATAACAAAAGTTTTTTTTAATCTGTTGATTAATTTATTAGCTTTCCTTAGAAAAAGAATTCTTTTGTGGCTTGAATAACTTTTCCTAAATAATTTTGTTGACTATAAAGATAACTTTGTCAGTATTTTTCAAGATACAAAGCAAACATTGGTAAATTTAAGGGACGAATGCCACTATTTTATCGAATTTCACGAATGTATCCCTAAATCGATCCCTATGCCTAACCTGAACCCTTAATCGATCCCTCAACCTAACCTAAACTTAACCCTAATTCACTGCAACTTTAATAAACACTCAAAAGACTCCGTGGCATTCGTCCTTTCAATTAGCACAAACATTAGTTGGTTGTTCTGAACTGTTGTGTGAGTGTGAGGTGGGGGTACTGTGTGAAGTCAAATTATGTATAGGCACTATAGTGTGACTATAGGCATAGGTATAATTTAATTAAGATTAATTAAATTAAAATCAAGCTATTTAATTTACTAAATTTAGTTTTTTATAGAACTAAGTGGCTATTCGTACCCAGGTACCAGAAGTGAGAGGTTTGGATTAAAAAATTATTTAAAATTTTATTGTTGGGTTTGTAAGACAAAAGGAGGTATTGAATGGACTATATGTTTGTAAACTTAATTTTTCAGTTTAACTGCAATAAACTACCACTAAAAATGACGTCCTAATAGCACTGAGTCAAAATGGACCCAGACACGCAGCGCCACCATTCTCACCCGGGTACCATTAGACTCAAGCTATTCGGATGTCATTTGTGGTAGTTGATTTTAGTAAAACTGAAGAAGTAAGTGTAAGTTTACAATCGTATCCCAATCTCTCACTTCTGGTACCCGGGTACGAATAGTCGCAGCCTTTAAAGAATGTCAATGTAAATATATATCTATTCAAACCCTTTCCATCGCAACTGGGTGTAATACACCCGGACAGACTGTGATTGCTGGTATCTCGAGTCTCCTTTTTAATAACCTTTCTCATACTCGCCCTCATCCACGAGGTAGTTGGAATTAGCACCTTGGCCTTGGTGGTTGCAATTATATAAAGTATATAATATAAAGCATGCAAAAGTGACTAATTTTTGGGGGCGTAATCTTTTTTTGTACAGTCCCAAGCATAATTTAATAGAAGGAAAAAACGTCTAACTGGCTTATGAACATTATTTTTTGGTTGTTATTTATTGATTATTTGAGTCTGTGTAATCCATAAAATTAATTTTAATTTTTGACAATAAATAAATACAGTGGAACCTCTCATAATGAGCATAATTTGTTCCAGAATCTTACTCATTAAGCGAAACAATTTTTCCCATACAAACCTTCCCTGTTGGTGCAGTCAACTATGGTTTGTGTCATTTTATCATTAATATTCTGAAAAATTGCTTCAGTGGGAGATAATACGCGATCTATGAAGGGAGTTTGGTTTCAGGTCAATTAAATCATGCCACATATTAAAAAAGAAAAATAACAAAGAGAGCCATTTACTGTGATATAAGACTATGGGGGTAACCCATCCAGTTGCCAGGAATTACCAGAAACACTTTTTCCCATTATTATAAGTGTACGGTTGTGCTATACCCAGTCACTAGGGACAGGGTATACTATATGTTATTTGGGAAAGTGTTAAATGATATTTCACCATTTTAGTTTATCTTAAATGCAATTTTTGTTTAGTTTGATTTGCGTTAGAAAATTTTGAGGAGAAATAATACCAATTACCAAACCACTGGTAATAGTAATTATTAAATTATCACAAGTAACTAGTACAAGACAAAAATTAGTACACTCAAAATATGGAGGAAAAAGGCTAACTACTTGTAGTACTAACAACTAATTTAATTTTTTTAAATAGTTATTTACTGATACTGTAGTCTATTCTTACTTATTAACATTAAGTTCATTGTAGTTATTAGGAAATAACATTAAATGAATAATTACTTGATACATTGCCACTCAAAAAAGCTGGTCTGCATGACTGGGTTGAATAGATTCTTGACTTAATACTAAAGTGATAACAACAATTACTGTCAAAAAATAGTAGGCCTAGAGATCACAATCTAAATTTTATGAGAATATTAAATTAAATTTGTTGTTCAGTACTTCACTTAAAAAATTTCAAGGGCAGTTGAAATATGTATACCTTGCCATCTCAAATATATCTGACTTGATTTACATAAGATAAACAAAATAGAGGACTTAGTATATAAAAATATATGGAAGTATAGGTTAAAATGCCTTCTTCATTAACATCAGAATGTAAATATTGAATATAAAGAAATGAGCTAAACCAAGTATGCAAAAATCTGAATAAAAGGATGCAACAAAAAACGAAACGTGTTGACAAGAATACTCCTTCAATAAATAAACATTTAGCTTCAATGTGGTCGTGGTATCCTAGAGGACAGCAAGCGGACTGTAAAATAGATCCTTCATCATTAATTTTTGAAGTTTTTTGTTTTGTTTAGTAAGCCCTGGAATCTATAAAACAAAGCTTCAAAATTTGGTTGCCCAAGAGCTTATTGAGGCCATGGGCTTACGTCTAGTTAGCCTATAATCTGACCCTTTCAAAAATACAGAACACTATATAAAACTAGACAAGCAAGTTTATAATTTCTCTTTTTACAGATTGTTTCTATCAACACATTGGATGATTTCCTTGTTTTTATCAACACATTGGATGATTTCCTTGTTTCTATCAACACATTGGATGATTTCCTCCAAGATGTGATCTGATAGGTAACAATTTCTCTTGATTTCATGGTTCATTGACCCAGGTACTGAATATCTATTAAGTAAATGTATTTCCAGTTTTTAGTTAGTTTTATTTTACATGAGATTTAGTAAGTTTTTTTTATTGCTCCCAAAATGATACTTAGTTTGAAAGAGTGAAAAATAAAGACAAAAATATGCCATAATATATTGGAAACTTAAAAAATATAGATAGTAAAATATTTTTGATATTATTCTCGATTTTAAATTTGGTCATCAGAAATGAGATGCATCCACAATTGGGTACAACTGAGATACTACATCCATAATTGGGTACACCTAAGATTCATCTATGATTGTGTAACACTGAGATACTTCATCCATGATTGGGTACAACTGAGGTACTACAACCATGATTTGGTACCATACAAAGCATTCATGATGGTGTACCACTAAGTGTGACTAAGATGATACATCCATAATTGCCTACCACTGAGATACTACATCCATGATTGGGGTACAATTGATATACATCCATGACTGGCTACCACTGAGATACTAAATCCATCATTGGGGTAAAAATGATATACATCCATGATTGGGGTAAAATTGATACATCCATGATTGGGGTACAATTGATATACATCCATGATTAGGGTACAATTGATACATCCATGATTGGGGTACAATTGATATACATCCATGACTGGGTACCACTGAGATACTACATCCATGATTTGGTACAGCTGAGATTCATCTGATTGTGTAACACTGAGATACTGCATCCATGATTGGGTTCCGTACAACTGAGATACATCCATGATTGTGTAACACTGAGATAATACATCCATGTTGGGTACAACAGAGATACATCCATGATTGGGTATAACAGAGATACATCCATGATTGGATACAACTGAGATACATCCATGATTGGGTACAAATGAGATACATCCATGACTGGGTACCACAAAGATTTCTTCCCTCTGTAACACTAACAGAGACATTCCTGAATAGGTAACTCTTTATCTTTTATTAAGTTAAGACTCCTTGACTTCCAAAATTTCAACATTGGACAACAGATAGTGTTTTCTTCCTGAACATTTGACCACCAGCGGTGCCAACAACATGAACATTTGACCACCAGCAGTGCCAACAACTTGAACTAGTATTTTTATTGTTGATAGTTATTGTATGGATGGTTTTACTTAACTGAATAAAGTGCCAAACCCTTTTAAGATGTTAAATAAATGTGTGTATGAACTTGTGAACCAATATATAAATTTTTTCATGATTTTTTAAAGATTTTATTGAAAATTATTGTTTTCTTAATTGTTATAATTTGAATATCAGTTTTCATGTATTTGAAATTTGATTTTGTAGCAGACCTGTTTACTCTTACTATTATGGCATACTATGTACGATTTTGAGGTGTAAACATTATATAGAATGTATGTTTATGTTTTTACTAAAAATATAAGGTATTTAACAACTTTGTGATGATAAGTGTGCGATTTTAAGAGTTTGAGGGTAAACAGGTCTGTTGTAGGCACAAGACTTTGTAGATCTTTGTTGTCTAGTATTAGTAAAGGATGTATACAGTGTTGGATGGTGTAGTTTTAAAGGTACATTCACACTGCAGATTTATTACATGGATTCTCATCTTTCTGTGACTACAAGCTGCTCTCTATATACTATATCAGATGCTGACTGGCATATTTCATTTCACTGGTCCAGTACAGTTTCTGCTGGCAAGTTACATAAACAGTCCCATCATATTTTGTTCAGTGCTCAACAAATCTTGTTTAAAAGGCAAGAATCCTAGTAACTATTC
>CAXITT010002907.1:0-12195 GCA_964033795.1 Lymnaea stagnalis
CTTGCTATCCCCCCCCCCCTTTTCTCTCTCTCACACAACACCACTAACATCGTGAATAATGTAGCATAATGCATCCAAGTAGCATAATGTATCCATGTAGCATAATGTATCCATGTAGCATAATGTAGCCATGTAGTATAATGTATCCATGTAGCATAATGTATCTACGTAGCATAATGTATCCATGTAGCGTAATGTATCCAAGTAGCATACTGATAATGCATCCATGTTATCACCACAACCACCATTGGCGTTGAAATGTTAATCCCAACAACATCAACATCAACATCATCATCATCATTACACTTATCACAATATCACCTTTCTCAACACAATATCAACCACCCCAACCTCCTTTTTTTTCAGAACCAACTGCCTTTTAATCGCGCATATAATCTTATAATCCCAATACAGCTTCACTTCTATAATCAGTCCTCCCATCATCTCCCAACACTCTGTTGTCTAGTTTCTAAGACCGTTCCAAACAGCAAGTTTTATAACTCTGTCTGTGCCAGAGCTCATCAAATAGATTCAACTCTTTGCCCCCTAACACACGGTGTGCCAGAGCTCATCAAATAGATTCAACTCTTTGCCCCCTAACACACGGTGTGCCAGAGCTCATCAAATAGATTCAACTCTTTGTCCCCTAACACACGGTGTGCCAGAGCTCATCAAATAGATTCAACTCTTTGCCCCCTAACACACGGTGTGCCAGAGCTCATCAAATAGATTCAACTCTTTGCCCCCTAACACACGCCTGAACAAAAGCTACGATAATCGTAAAAACCCCAAATCTGTCATTGAGTAACCTCCCCCCCCCCATTAATATCCCCACCAGCCCCAGCTCCCCCCCCCNCCGATCCGAGATGCGTGCTATTCCAGTTTTAGCCCGTAAATCTGACATCTCAAACGTGTTCTCTGTACGCCAGGGTGTTTTGTGTTTTAAACCAAACGACCGTGACCAATGGCCAGCGATGACAAGATCACTGTTGATCACTGTCCCCACCCCAACCCCCTTGTTGTATACACAACGGTTGACATCTTTCTCGTGACCAGATCGACCCCCTCGGGCAGGGGTTACGATTCAGACGAACTAAGTTTCGGTAGTTTGATCGTTTTTATGGCCGGCCTGTTGCCGTCTCAACACTCCAGGGGGAAGCGATCTCCGGCCAAAGCATTGTAAGGTCTGAGTTGGCTTTAGATAATAGCCGATGACCGTTTCCTTCGACTAATCTGTTGTTTTGTGGTACGCAATTCAATCGGATTTATCATAGTATCCAGTGTCTAGTAATCCATGTATCCCAGAGATTTAATCTAATCCATCCGAGTATTCCTATGTGACCTAGCCAAGTAATCCAATGTGATCCATCCAATAATCCCATCTGAATTATCCTAGTATCTAATCTGATCTGTCCGATGAATTCACTCTGATCTACCTAGTAATCAAATCTGATCTATCTAGAAATCAAATCTATACTATCTAGTATTCCAATCTGATCTATCTAGTAATCCGATCTGAATTATCCTAGTACCCAATCTCATCTATCCGCTTAATCCCATCTGATCTATCTAGTAAGTACAATCTGAGCTATCTAGGAAATCCAATTAAATCCATCCTAAGTGATTCAAACTGACCTCAACGAGTCAATCGGGACCAGCCAAACTAGGAGGACTATTGTATCCACGAGCTGGGCATCAACGAAATTTGCATCCACGACCGATGCATCCATGAGACTGTGCATCCACGACCGATGCATCCATGCGACTGTGCATCCACGACATGTGCACCCGTGACCTGTGCACCCGTGACCTGTGCATTCAGTTAACATGACATGCATGTGTCAAATCCAACTCTCAGACACCTGGAAAGAAATGTGACATTCCACCTGCAAAGCTCTGGGAGAAGGGCCAATCTCTACCTTCATACCAAGCTGGTGAGTATACCACACTGTCCCGTGAGTCAAATAGAGCCTGGGCCAAATTTGAGATCTGCCGAGGTCGTCATCATCCGGTCTTTTCAACGGTTCTCAGATTTGAAACGTGAATCGGGTTTTCATTGCACTTTTAAGACAGGTGTTATTCTAAACAGCGGACCTACCCCCCCCCCCCCCCAATGCCTCGTCAGTCCATCTCTTTAGAACGACAGCAATGGGAAAACATGAAGCGAGGGCCAAGCAGCGGTTCTCAACTTGTGGGTCGCGACCACTTTGGAGGGGGGGGTCGTGTGACCTTACACAGGGGTCGAGTGACCTTACACAGGGGTCGCCTAAGACCATCGGAAAACACACGACATATTTATGAAGTATCAACGAAAATAATTTTATGGTTTGGGGGCGGGGGGGGGGGCGGGGGTTCACCACAACATGAGGAACTGTTTCAAAATCAAAGGGTTGCGGCATTAGGAAGGCTGAGAGCCACCGGCCTAGACGGATATCACGAAATTTTCCGGAGCGATTTCTCCGTTATCTCTAACCGCGACTTCCCTCCCTGTGACGTAGTGCAGGAGCCCGAGCCCGGTCTTGGCTTGTCAGCGCTGCAAGACTTTGATGACCCCTTCATAGCTCTTCGGCCCGCGCTTTTACGGCTCTCAGCCCCGCGGGGGCGGCCGTCTGCCCCGATGTCCGACCTAGCAGGGGGCTCCTGCACGACAGCAGGTCCGCCATTATTTGGGGTGCCATTAAATTAAGGAGTCCCGTCCCACGTCCGCCCCCCTCCCCAATCCCCACCATTTCTCCCGGCCTTGACCTGCATTTTGATGGAGAGCTTTACAAAAGGGAGATAATCTAGCTGCCGGTGGGCTCAAATGTAGTTTTATTTTATTACGCTTTATCTCCCCCTTTATCCCAAGGTGATTACTGCCCCGTCCTCTGGCCTGTTACATTACAACAATGCAAATAATAGACATTGTCCGGAAATTATTCAAGGGTCGGGGCACGAAAATGACCCCACCCCACCCCAGTTTCCAGCCCGACCATAAAACATTTCCCGATGTGAAGCCATACATAAATATCTATATGGTGTAAGATGACGAAGGAAAAACAAATCTTTATTTTCGTAGAGGAAAAGAGCATAATGGGTTGGTGTATGTCATTTCCGCTTTCATATCATATGCGGTTGTCATGGTTTTTGGCTAAGTAAACATGGATCTGATGACGTCACCGTAAATTGAGAGGAAAGAAATTATTCAGAGTAAAATGATACATTTTAGTTTTAAAAACGACATTGTATCCAGGTTCTGTTTTAATGAACCCTAATTAACTTACTCGGAGTCGAATTTAGAAACAACAGTATCCCAAAGAGACAGAAACTATAAAGTATATCAAAGAGACAGAAACTATAAAGTATCCCAAAGAGACACAAACTATAAAGTATCTCAAAGAGACAGAAACTATAAAGTATCCCAAAGAGACAGAAACTATAAAGTATATCAAAGAGACAGAAACTATAAAGTANGTGTATGAATGCGTACGTGTATGAATGCGTACGTGTATGAATGCGTACGTGTATGAATGCGTACGTGTATGAATGCGTACGTGTATGAATGCGTACGTGTATGAATGCGTACGTGTATGAATGCGTACGTGTATGAATGCGTACGTGTATGAATGCGTACGTGTATGAATGCGTACGTGTATGAATGCGTACGTGTATGAATGCGTACGTGTATGAATGCGTACGTGTATGAATGCGTACGTGTATGAATGCGTACGTGTATGAATGCGTACGTGTATGAATGCGTACGTGTATGAATGCGTACGTGTATGAATGCGTACGTGTATGAATGCGTACGTGTATGAATGCGTACGTGTATGAATGCGTACGTGTATGAATGCGTACGTGTATGAATGCGTACGTGTATGAATGCGTACGTGTATGAATGCGTACGTGTATGAATGCGTACGTGTATGAATGCGTACGTGTATGAATGCGTACGTGTATGAATGCGTACGTGTATGAATGCGTACGTGTATGAATGCGTACGTGTATGAATGCGTACGTGTATGAATGCGTACGTGTATGAATGCGTACGTGTATGAATGCGTACGTGTATGAATGCGTACGTGTATGAATGCGTACGTGTATGAATGCGTACGTGTATGAATGCGTACGTGTATGAATGCGTACGTGTATGAATGCGTACGTGTATGAATGCGTACGTGTATGAATGCGTACGTGTATGAATGCGTACGTGTATGAATGCGTACGTGTATGAATGCGTACGTGTATGAATGCGTACGTGTATGAATGCGTACGTGTATGAATGCGTACGTGTATGAATGCGTACGTGTATGAATGCGTACGTGTATGAATGCGTACGTGTATGAATGCGTACGTGTATGAATGCGTACGTGTATGAATGCGTACGTGTATGAATGCGTACGTGTATGAATGCGTACGTGTATGAATGCGTACGTGTATGAATGCGTACGTGTATGAATGCGTACGTGTATGAATGCGTACGTGTATGAATGCGTACGTGTATGAATGCGTACGTGTATGAATGCGTACGTGTATGAATGCGTACGTGTATGAATGCGTACGTGTATGAATGCGTACGTGTATGAATGCGTACGTGTATGAATGCGTACGTGTATGAATGCGTACGTGTATGAATGCGTACGTGTATGAATGCGTACGTGTATGAATGCGTACGTGTATGAATGCGTACGTGTATGAATGCGTACGTGTATGAATGCGTACGTGTATGAATGCGTACGTGTATGAATGCGTACGTGTATGAATGCGTACGTGTATGAATGCGTACGTGTATGAATGCGTACGTGTATGAATGCGTACGTGTATGAATGCGTACGTGTATGAATGCGTACGTGTATGAATGCGTACGTGTATGAATGCGTACGTGTATGAATGCGTACGTGTATGAATGCGTACGTGTATGAATGCGTACGTGTATGAATGCGTACGTGTATGAATGCGTACGTGTATGAATGCGTACGTGTATGAATGCGTACGTGTATGAATGCGTACGTGTATGAATGCGTACGTGTATGAATGCGTACGTGTATGAATGCGTACGTGTATGAATGCGTACGTGTATGAATGCGTACGTGTATGAATGCGTACGTGTATGAATGCGTACGTGTATGAATGCGTACGTGTATGAATGCGTACGTGTATGAATGCGTACGTGTATGAATGCGTACGTGTATGAATGCGTACGTGTATGAATGCGTACGTGTATGAATGCGTACGTGTATGAATGCGTACGTGTATGAATGCGTACGTGTATGAATGCGTACGTGTATGAATGCGTACGTGTATGAATGCGTACGTGTATGAATGCGTACGTGTATGAATGCGTACGTGTATGAATGCGTACGTGTATGAATGCGTACGTGTATGAATGCGTACGTGTATGAATGCGTACGTGTATGAATGCGTACGTGTATGAATGCGTACGTGTATGAATGCGTACGTGTATGAATGCGTACGTGTATGAATGCGTACGTGTATGAATGCGTACGTGTATGAATGCGTACGTGTATGAATGCGTACGTGTATGAATGCGTACGTGTATGAATGCGTACGTGTATGAATGCGTACGTGTATGAATGCGTACGTGTATGAATGCGTACGTGTATGAATGCGTACGTGTATGAATGCGTACGTGTATGAATGCGTACGTGTATGAATGCGTACGTGTATGAATGCGTACGTGTATGAATGCGTACGTGTATGAATGCGTACGTGTATGAATGCGTACGTGTATGAATGCGTACGTGTATGAATGCGTACGTGTATGAATGCGTACGTGTATGAATGCGTACGTGTATGAATGCGTACGTGTATGAATGCGTACGTGTATGAATGCGTACGTGTATGAATGCGTACGTGTATGAATGCGTACGTGTATGAATGCGTACGTGTATGAATGCGTACGTGTATGAATGCGTACGTGTATGAATGCGTACGTGTATGAATGCGTACGTGTATGAATGCGTACGTGTATGAATGCGTACGTGTATGAATGCGTACGTGTATGAATGCGTACGTGTATGAATGCGTACGTGTATGAATGCGTACGTGTATGAATGCGTACGTGTATGAATGCGTACGTGTATGAATGCGTACGTGTATGAATGCGTACGTGTATGAATGCGTACGTGTATGAATGCGTACGTGTATGAATGCGTACGTGTATGAATGCGTACGTGTATGAATGCGTACGTGTATGAATGCGTACGTGTATGAATGCGTACGTGTATGAATGCGTACGTGTATGAATGCGTACGTGTATGAATGCGTACGTGTATGAATGCGTACGTGTATGAATGCGTACGTGTATGAATGCGTACGTGTATGAATGCGTACGTGTATGAATGCGTACGTGTATGAATGCGTACGTGTATGAATGCGTACGTGTATGAATGCGTACGTGTATGAATGCGTACGTGTATGAATGCGTACGTGTATGAATGCGTACGTGTATGAATGCGTACGTGTATGAATGCGTACGTGTATGAATGCGTACGTGTATGAATGCGTACGTGTATGAATGCGTACGTGTATGAATGCGTACGTGTATGAATGCGTACGTGTATGAATGCGTACGTGTATGAATGCGTACGTGTATGAATGCGTACGTGTATGAATGCGTACGTGTATGAATGCGTACGTGTATGAATGCGTACGTGTATGAATGCGTACGTGTATGAATGCGTACGTGTATGAATGCGTACGTGTATGAATGCGTACGTGTATGAATGCGTACGTGTATGAATGCGTACGTGTATGAATGCGTACGTGTATGAATGCGTACGTGTATGAATGCGTACGTGTATGAATGCGTACGTGTATGAATGCGTACGTGTATGAATGCGTACGTGTATGAATGCGTACGTGTATGAATGCGTACGTGTATGAATGCGTACGTGTATGAATGCGTACGTGTATGAATGCGTACGTGTATGAATGCGTACGTGTATGAATGCGTACGTGTATGAATGCGTACGTGTATGAATGCGTACGTGTATGAATGCGTACGTGTATGAATGCGTACGTGTATGAATGCGTACGTGTATGAATGCGTACGTGTATGAATGCGTACGTGTATGAATGCGTACGTGTATGAATGCGTACGTGTATGAATGCGTACGTGTATGAATGCGTACGTGTATGAATGCGTACGTGTATGAATGCGTACGTGTATGAATGCGTACGTGTATGAATGCGTACGTGTATGAATGCGTACGTGTATGAATGCGTACGTGTATGAATGCGTACGTGTATGAATGCGTACGTGTATGAATGCGTACGTGTATGAATGCGTACGTGTATGAATGCGTACGTGTATGAATGCGTACGTGTATGAATGCGTACGTGTATGAATGCGTACGTGTATGAATGCGTACGTGTATGAATGCGTACGTGTATGAATGCGTACGTGTATGAATGCGTACGTGTATGAATGCGTACGTGTATGAATGCGTACGTGTATGAATGCGTACGTGTATGAATGCGTACGTGTATGAATGCGTACGTGTATGAATGCGTACGTGTATGAATGCGTACGTGTATGAATGCGTACGTGTATGAATGCGTACGTGTATGAATGCGTACGTGTATGAATGCGTACGTGTATGAATGCGTACGTGTATGAATGCGTACGTGTATGAATGCGTACGTGTATGAATGCGTACGTGTATGAATGCGTACGTGTATGAATGCGTACGTGTATGAATGCGTACGTGTATGAATGCGTACGTGTATGAATGCGTACGTGTATGAATGCGTACGTGTATGAATGCGTACGTGTATGAATGCGTACGTGTATGAATGCGTACGTGTATGAATGCGTACGTGTATGAATGCGTACGTGTATGAATGCGTACGTGTATGAATGCGTACGTGTATGAATGCGTACGTGTATGAATGCGTACGTGTATGAATGCGTACGTGTATGAATGCGTACGTGTATGAATGCGTACGTGTATGAATGCGTACGTGTATGAATGCGTACGTGTATGAATGCGTACGTGTATGAATGCGTACGTGTATGAATGCGTACGTGTATGAATGCGTACGTGTATGAATGCGTACGTGTATGAATGCGTACGTGTATGAATGCGTACGTGTATGAATGCGTACGTGTATGAATGCGTACGTGTATGAATGCGTACGTGTATGAATGCGTACGTGTATGAATGCGTACGTGTATGAATGCGTACGTGTATGAATGCGTACGTGTATGAATGCGTACGTGTATGAATGCGTACGTGTATGAATGCGTACGTGTATGAATGCGTACGTGTATGAATGCGTACGTGTATGAATGCGTACGTGTATGAATGCGTACGTGTATGAATGCGTACGTGTATGAATGCGTACGTGTATGAATGCGTACGTGTATGAATGCGTACGTGTATGAATGCGTACGTGTATGAATGCGTACGTGTATGAATGCGTACGTGTATGAATGCGTACGTGTATGAATGCGTACGTGTATGAATGCGTACGTGTATGAATGCGTACGTGTATGAATGCGTACGTGTATGAATGCGTACGTGTATGAATGCGTACGTGTATGAATGCGTACGTGTATGAATGCGTACGTGTATGAATGCGTACGTGTATGAATGCGTACGTGTATGAATGCGTACGTGTATGAATGCGTACGTGTATGAATGCGTACGTGTATGAATGCGTACGTGTATGAATGCGTACGTGTATGAATGCGTACGTGTATGAATGCGTACGTGTATGAATGCGTACGTGTATGAATGCGTACGTGTATGAATGCGTACGTGTATGAATGCGTACGTGTATGAATGCGTACGTGTATGAATGCGTACGTGTATGAATGCGTACGTGTATGAATGCGTACGTGTATGAATGCGTACGTGTATGAATGCGTACGTGTATGAATGCGTACGTGTATGAATGCGTACGTGTATGAATGCGTACGTGTATGAATGCGTACGTGTATGAATGCGTACGTGTATGAATGCGTACGTGTATGAATGCGTACGTGTATGAATGCGTACGTGTATGAATGCGTACGTGTATGAATGCGTACGTGTATGAATGCGTACGTGTATGAATGCGTACGTGTATGAATGCGTACGTGTATGAATGCGTACGTGTATGAATGCGTACGTGTATGAATGCGTACGTGTATGAATGCGTACGTGTATGAATGCGTACGTGTATGAATGCGTACGTGTATGAATGCGTACGTGTATGAATGCGTACGTGTATGAATGCGTACGTGTATGAATGCGTACGTGTATGAATGCGTACGTGTATGAATGCGTACGTGTATGAATGCGTACGTGTATGAATGCGTACGTGTATGAATGCGTACGTGTATGAATGCGTACGTGTATGAATGCGTACGTGTATGAATGCGTACGTGTATGAATGCGTACGTGTATGAATGCGTACGTGTATGAATGCGTACGTGTATGAATGCGTACGTGTATGAATGCGTACGTGTATGAATGCGTACGTGTATGAATGCGTACGTGTATGAATGCGTACGTGTATGAATGCGTACGTGTATGAATGCGTACGTGTATGAATGCGTACGTGTATGAATGCGTACGTGTATGAATGCGTACGTGTATGAATGCGTACGTGTATGAATGCGTACGTGTATGAATGCGTACGTGTATGAATGCGTACGTGTATGAATGCGTACGTGTATGAATGCGTACGTGTATGAATGCGTACGTGTATGAATGCGTACGTGTATGAATGCGTACGTGTATGAATGCGTACGTGTATGAATGCGTACGTGTATGAATGCGTACGTGTATGAATGCGTACGTGTATGAATGCGTACGTGTATGAATGCGTACGTGTATGAATGCGTACGTGTATGAATGCGTACGTGTATGAATGCGTACGTGTATGAATGCGTACGTGTATGAATGCGTACGTGTATGAATGCGTACGTGTATGAATGCGTACGTGTATGAATGCGTACGTGTATGAATGCGTACGTGTATGAATGCGTACGTGTATGAATGCGTACGTGTATGAATGCGTACGTGTATGAATGCGTACGTGTATGAATGCGTACGTGTATGAATGCGTACGTGTATGAATGCGTACGTGTATGAATGCGTACGTGTATGAATGCGTACGTGTATGAATGCGTACGTGTATGAATGCGTACGTGTATGAATGCGTACGTGTATGAATGCGTACGTGTATGAATGCGTACGTGTATGAATGCGTACGTGTATGAATGCGTACGTGTATGAATGCGTACGTGTATGAATGCGTACGTGTATGAATGCGTACGTGTATGAATGCGTACGTGTATGAATGCGTACGTGTATGAATGCGTACGTGTATGAATGCGTACGTGTATGAATGCGTACGTGTATGAATGCGTACGTGTATGAATGCGTACGTGTATGAATGCGTACGTGTATGAATGCGTACGTGTATGAATGCGTACGTGTATGAATGCGTACGTGTATGAATGCGTACGTGTATGAATGCGTACGTGTATGAATGCGTACGTGTATGAATGCGTACGTGTATGAATGCGTACGTGTATGAATGCGTACGTGTATGAATGCGTACGTGTATGAATGCGTACGTGTATGAATGCGTACGTGTATGAATGCGTACGTGTATGAATGCGTACGTGTATGAATGCGTACGTGTATGAATGCGTACGTGTATGAATGCGTACGTGTATGAATGCGTACGTGTATGAATGCGTACGTGTATGAATGCGTACGTGTATGAATGCGTACGTGTATGAATGCGTACGTGTATGAATGCGTACGTGTATGAATGCGTACGTGTATGAATGCGTACGTGTATGAATGCGTACGTGTATGAATGCGTACGTGTATGAATGCGTACGTGTATGAATGCGTACGTGTATGAATGCGTACGTGTATGAATGCGTACGTGTATGAATGCGTACGTGTATGAATGCGTACGTGTATGAATGCGTACGTGTATGAATGCGTACGTGTATGAATGCGTACGTGTATGAATGCGTACGTGTATGAATGCGTACGTGTATGAATGCGTACGTGTATGAATGCGTACGTGTATGAATGCGTACGTGTATGAATGCGTACGTGTATGAATGCGTACGTGTATGAATGCGTACGTGTATGAATGCGTACGTGTATGAATGCGTACGTGTATGAATGCGTACGTGTATGAATGCGTACGTGTATGAATGCGTACGTGTATGAATGCGTACGTGTATGAATGCGTACGTGTATGAATGCGTACGTGTATGAATGCGTACGTGTATGAATGCGTACGTGTATGAATGCGTACGTGTATGAATGCGTACGTGTATGAATGCGTACGTGTATGAATGCGTACGTGTATGAATGCGTACGTGTATGAATGCGTACGTGTATGAATGCGTACGTGTATGAATGCGTACGTGTATGAATGCGTACGTGTATGAATGCGTACGTGTATGAATGCGTACGTGTATGAATGCGTACGTGTATGAATGCGTACGTGTATGAATGCGTACGTGTATGAATGCGTACGTGTATGAATGCGTACGTGTATGAATGCGTACGTGTATGAATGCGTACGTGTATGAATGCGTACGTGTATGAATGCGTACGTGTATGAATGTGTACATGTATGAATACGTATAGTTCAAATACCCCACGCATTACTCAATCAATTTATAACACATTTTATTTACCATCCAGTTACAAATTTAAAAATCTTCGTGAGCTGAATTTTTAGCACACGTTCGCAAATTTTGTCACGCCAAAAATGACATTTTCAGACCCCCCCCCCCCCCCCTGTCATAAATTCTTTAAATTCTTCCCCCCCCCCCCTTTTCCCCGCAACCTATTAGTGTCTCGTCACACCTAAAAAAATTCTAAAGATACAATGTTCATAACTAAACGTTGATTTGATTTTATTCTTGAACATTTTCCCAGGATGAATTAAGATTAGAAGGCTGTGACGTAAAACAACGAGGTCCTACCTAAATTGGCCACAATTGTTTTTGCGTCATTTTTCGATATGCGCAAAAGGTGTGAGCCACTGAGTTTCATGGTACCTATAATACCTGAGGCAATTTCGACCTCTAATTAATGTTTTTAAATTAAATGAATGAAGATTTTTCAAAATTAGAAAATTTTAGATTTTTAAAAAAAATTGTGACGTCATAATTTTTTTAACCCCCCCCCCCTCTTTTTCACAAAGTGTCAGTAATTCTCGACA
>CAXITT010002932.1:0-12069 GCA_964033795.1 Lymnaea stagnalis
ATGCTAACATTAATTGTATCTGTGACAAGTCTCAACAGATTATGATGCTAAACTTTATTGTATCTGTGACAAAATCTCAACAGATAATGATGCTAAACTTAGTTGTTTCTGTGACAATATCTCAACAGATTAGGATGCTAACATTAATTGTATCTGTGACAAGTCTCAACAGAAAATGATGCGAAACTTTATTGTATCTGTGACAAAATCTCAATCAGATAATGATGCTAAACTTAGTTGTTTCTGTGACAATATCTCAACACATTATGATGCTAACTTTAATTGTATCTGTGACAAGTCTCAACAGATTATGATGGTAAACTTTATTGTATCTGTGACAAAATCTCAACAGATAATGATGCTAAACTTAGTTGTTTCTGTGACAATATCTCAACAGATAATGATGCTAAACTTAGTTGTTTCTGTGACAATATCTCAACACATTATGATGCTAACATTAATTGTACCTGTGACAAGTCTCAACAGATTATGATGCTAAACTTTATTGTATCTGTGACAAAATCTCAACAGATAATGATGCTAAACTTAGTTGTTTCTGTGACAATATCTCAACACATTAGGATGCTAACATTAATTGTATCTGTGACAAGTCTCAACAGATTATGATGCTAAACTTTATTGTATCTGTGACAAAATCTCAACAGATAATGATGCTAAACTTAGTTGTTTCTGTGACAATATCTCAACACATTATGATGCTAACATTAATTGTATCTGTGACAAGTCTCAACAGATTATGATGCTAAACTTTATTGTATCTGTGACAAAATCTCAACAGATAATGATGCTAAACTTAGTTGTTTCTGTGACAATATCTCAACACATTATGATGCTAACATTAATTGTATCTGTGACAAGTCTCAACAGATTATGATGCTAAACTTTATTGTATCTGTGACAAAATCTCAACAGATAATGATGCTAAACTTAGTTGTTTCTGTGACAATATCTCAACACATTATGATGCTAACATTAATTGTATCTGTGACAAGTCTCAACAGATTATGATGCTAAACTTTATTGTATCTGTGACAAAATCTCAACAGATAATGATGCTAAACTTAGTTGTTTCTGTGACAATATCTCAACACATTATGATGCTAACATTAATTGTATCTGTGACAAGTCTCAACAGATTATGATGCTAAACTTTATTGTATCTGTGACAAAATCTCAACAGATAATGATGCTAAACTTAGTTGTTTCTGTGACAATATCTCAACACATTATGATGCTAACATTAATTGTATCTGTGACAAGTCTCAACAGATTATGATGCTAAACTTTATTGTATCTGTGACAAAATCTCAACAGATAATGATGCTAAACTTAGTTGTTTCTGTGACAATATCTCAACACATTATGATGCTAACATTAATTGTATCTGTGACAAGTCTCAACAGATTATGATGCTAAACTTTATTGTATCTGTGACAAAATCTCAACAGATAATGATGCTAAACTTAGTTGTTTCTGTGACAATATCTCAACACATTATGATGCTAACATTAATTGTATCTGTGACAAGTCTCAACAGATTATGATGCTAAACTTTATTGTATCTGTGACAAAATCTCAACAGATAATGATGCTAAACTTAGTTGTTTCTGTGACAATATCTCAACACATTATGATGCTAACATTAATTGTATCTGTGACAAGTCTCAACAGATTATGATGCTAAACTTTATTGTATCTGTGACAAAATCTCAACAGATAATGATGCTAAACTTAGTTGTTTCTGTGACAATATCTCAACACATTATGATGCTAACATTAATTGTATCTGTGACAAGTCTCAACAGATTATGATGCTAAACTTTATTGTATCTGTGACAAAATCTCAACAGATAATGATGCTAAACTTAGTTGTTTCTGTGACAATATCTCAACACATTATGATGCTAACATTAATTGTATCTGTGACAAGTCTCAACAGATTATGATGCTAAACTTTATTGTATCTGTGACAAAATCTCAACAGATAATGATGCTAAACTTAGTTGTTTCTGTGACAATATCTCAACACATTATGATGCTAACATTAATTGTATCTGTGACAAGTCTCAACAGATTATGATGCTAAACTTTATTGTATCTGTGACAAAATCTCAACAGATAATGATGCTAAACTTAGTTGTTTCTGTGACAATATCTCAACACATTATGATGCTAACATTAATTGTATCTGTGACAAGTCTCAACAGATTATGATGCTAAACTTTATTGTATCTGTGACAAAATCTCAACAGATAATGATGCTAAACTTAGTTGTTTCTGTGACAATATCTCAACACATTATGATGCTAACATTAATTGTATCTGTGACAAGTCTCAACAGATTATGATGCTAAACTTTATTGTATCTGTGACAAAATCTCAACAGATAATGATGCTAAACTTAGTTGTTTCTGTGACAATATCTCAACACATTATGATGCTAACATTAATTGTATCTGTGACAAGTCTCAACAGATTATGATGCTAAACTTTATTGTATCTGTGACAAAATCTCAACAGATAATGATGCTAAACTTAGTTGTTTCTGTGACAATATCTCAACACATTATGATGCTAACATTAATTGTATCTGTGACAAGTCTCAACAGATTATGATGCTAAACTTTATTGTATCTGTGACAAAATCTCAACAGATAATGATGCTAAACTTAGTTGTTTCTGTGACAATATCTCAACACATTATGATGCTAACATTAATTGTATCTGTGACAAGTCTCAACAGATTATGATGCTAAACTTTATTGTATCTGTGACAAAATCTCAACAGATAATGATGCTAAACTTAGTTGTTTCTGTGACAATATCTCAACACATTATGACGCTAACATTAATTGTATCTGTGACAAGTCTCAACAGATTATGATGCTAAACTTTATTGTATCTGTGACAAAATCTCAACAGATAATGATGCTAAAATTAGTTGTTTCTGTGACAATATCTCAACACATTATGATGCTAACATTAATTGTATCTGTGACAAGTCTCAACAGATTATGATGCTAAACTTTATTGTATCTGTGACAAAATCTCAACAGATAATGATGCTAAATTTAGTTGTTTCTGTGACAATATCTCAACACACTATGATGCTAACATTAATTGTATCTGTGACAAGTCTCAACAGATTATGATGCTAAACTTTATTGTATCTTTGACAAAATCTCAACAGATAATGATGCTAAACTTAGTTGGATCTGTAACAATAACTCACTACATTATAATGCTATAATTAATTGTATCTGTGACAAGTCTCAACAGATTATGATGCTAAACTTTATTGTATCTGTGACAAAATCTCAATCAGATTATGATGCTAAACTTAATTGTATCAGTGACAAAATCTCAACAGATAATGATGCTAAAATTAATTATATCTGTGACAATATCTCAACACATTATGATGCTAACATTAATTGTATCTGTGACAAGTCTCAACAGATTATGATGCTAAACTTTATTGTATCTTTGACAAAATCTCAACAGATAATGATGCTAAACTTAGTTGGATCTGTAACAATAACTCACTACATTATAATGCTATAATTAATTGTATCTGTGACAAGTCTCAACAGATTATGATGCTAAACTTTATTGTATCTGTGACAAAATCTCAATCAGATTATGATGCTAAACTTAATTGTATCAGTGACAAAATCTCAACAGATAATGATGCTAAAATTAATTATATCTGTGACAATATCTCAACACATTATGATGCTAACATTAATTGTATCTGTGACAAGTCTCAACAGATTATAATGCTAAACTTTATTGTATCTGAAACAAAATCTCAACAGATAATGATGCTAAACTTAGTTGGATCTGTGACAATATCTCAACACATTATGATGCTAACATTAATTGTATCTGTGACAAAATCTCAACAGATAATGATGCTAAACTTAGTTGTTTCTGTGACAATATCTCAACACATTATGATGCTAACATTAATTGTATCTGTGACAAGTCTCAACAGATTATGATGCTAAACTTTATTGTATCTGTGACAAAATCTCAACAGATAATGATGCTAAACTTAGTTGTTTCTGTGACAATATCTCAACACATTATGATGCTAACATTAATTGTATCTGTGACAAGTCTCAACAGATTATGATGCTAAACTTAATGGTATCTGTGACAAAATCTCAACAGATAATGATGCTAAACTTAACTGTTTCTGTGACAATATCTCAACAGATTATGATGCTAAACTTTATTGTATCTGTGACAAGTCTCAACAGATTATGATCCTAAACTTTATTGTATCTGTGACAAAATCTCAACAGATAATGATGCTAAACTTAGTTGTTTCTGTGAGAATATCTCAACACATTATGATGCTAACATTAATTGTATCTGTGACAAGTCTCAACAGATTATGATGCTAAACTTTATTGTATCTGTGACAAAATCTCAACAGATAATGAAGCTAAACTTAGTTGTTTCTGTGACAATATCTCAACAGATTAGGATGCTAACATTAATTGTATCTGTGACAAGTCTCAACAGAAAATGATGCGAAACTTTATTGTATCTGTGACAAAATCTCAATCAGTAATGATGCTAAACTTAGTTGTTTCTGTGACAATATCTCAACACATTATGATGCTAACATTAATTGTATCTGTGACAAGTCTCAACAGATTATGATGCTAAACTTTATTGTATCTGTGACAAAATCTCAACAGATAATGATGCTAAACTTAGTTGTTTCTGTGACAATATCTCAACACATTATGATGCTAACATTAATTGTATCTGTGACAAGTCTCAACAGATTATGATGCTAAACTTTATTGTATCTGTGACAAAATCTCAACAGATAATGATGCTAAACTTAGTTGTTTCTGTGACAATATCTCAACACATTATGATGCTAACATTAATTGTATCTGTGACAAGTCTCAACAGATTATGATGCTAAACTTTATTGTATCTGTGACAAAATCTCAACAGATAATGATGCTAAACTTAGTTGTTTCTGTGACAATATCTCAACACATTATGATGCTAACATTAATTGTATCTGTGACAAGTCTCAACAGATTATGATGCTAAACTTTATTGTATCTGTGACAAAATCTCAACAGATAATGATGCTAAACTTAGTTGTTTCTGTGACAATATCTCAACACATTATGATGCTAACATTAATTGTATCTGTGACAAGTCTCAACAGATTATGATGCTAAACTTTATTGTATCTGTGACAAAATCTCAACAGATAATGATGCTAAACTTAGTTGTTTCTGTGACAATATCTCAACACATTATGATGCTAACATTAATTGTATCTGTGACAAGTCTCAACAGATTATGATGCTAAACTTTATTGTATCTGTGACAAAATCTCAACAGATAATGATGCTAAACTTAGTTGTTTCTGTGACAATATCTCAACACATTATGATGCTAACATTAATTGTATCTGTGACAAGTCTCAACAGATTATGATGCTAAACTTTATTGTATCTGTGACAAAATCTCAACAGATAATGATGCTAAACTTAGTTGTTTCTGTGACAATATCTCAACACATTATGATGCTAACATTAATTGTATCTGTGACAAGTCTCAACAGATTATGATGCTAAACTTTATTGTATCTGTGACAAAATCTCAACAGATAATGATGCTAAACTTAGTTGTTTCTGTGACAATATCTCAACACATTATGATGCTAACATTAATTGTATCTGTGACAAGTCTCAACAGATTATGATGCTAAACTTTATTGTATCTGTGACAAAATCTCAACAGATAATGATGCTAAACTTAGTTGTTTCTGTGACAATATCTCAACACATTATGATGCTAACATTAATTGTATCTGTGACAAGTCTCAACAGATTATGATGCTAAACTTTATTGTATCTGTGACAAAATCTCAACAGATAATGATGCTAAACTTAGTTGTTTCTGTGACAATATCTCAACACATTATGATGCTAACATTAATTGTATCTGTGACAAGTCTCAACAGATTATGATGCTAAACTTTATTGTATCTGTGACAAAATCTCAACAGATAATGATGCTAAACTTAGTTGTTTCTGTGACAATATCTCAACACATTATGATGCTAACATTAATTGTATCTGTGACAAGTCTCAACAGATTATGATGCTAAACTTTATTGTATCTGTGACAAAATCTCAACAGATAATGATGCTAAACTTAGTTGTTTCTGTGACAATATCTCAACACATTATGATGCTAACATTAATTGTATCTGTGACAAGTCTCAACAGATTATGATGCTAAACTTTATTGTATCTGTGACAAAATCTCAACAGATAATGATGCTAAACTTAGTTGTTTCTGTGACAATATCTCAACACATTATGATGCTAACATTAATTGTATCTGTGACAAGTCTCAACAGATTATGATGCTAAACTTTATTGTATCTGTGACAAAATCTCAACAGATAATGATGCTAAACTTAGTTGTTTCTGTGACAATATCTCAACACATTATGATGCTAACATTAATTGTATCTGTGACAAGTCTCAACAGATTATGATGCTAAACTTTATTGTATCTGTGACAAAATCTCAACAGATAATGATGCTAAACTTAGTTGTTTCTGTGACAATATCTCAACACATTATGATGCTAACATTAATTGTATCTGTGACAAGTCTCAACAGATTATGATGCTAAACTTTATTGTATCTGTGACAAAATCTCAACAGATAATGATGCTAAACTTAGTTGTTTCTGTGACAATATCTCAACACATTATGATGCTAACATTAATTGTATCTGTGACAAGTCTCAACAGATTATGATGCTAAACTTTATTGTATCTGTGACAAAATCTCAACAGATAATGATGCTAAACTTAGTTGTTTCTGTGTCAATATCTCAACACATTATGATGCTAACATTAATTGTATCTGTGACAAGTCTCAACAGATTATGATGCTAAACTTTTCTGTATCTGTGACAAAATCTCAACAGATAATGATGCTAAACTTAGTTGTTTCTGTGAAATATCTCAACACATTATGATGCTAACATTAATTGTATCTGTGACAAGTCTCAACAGATTATAATGCTAAACTTTATTGTATCTGTGACAAAATCTCAACAGATAATGATGCTAAACTTAGTTGTTTCTGTGACAAGATCTCAACACATTATGATGCTAACATTAATTGTATCTGTGACAAGTCTCAACAGATTATGATGCTAAACTTTATTGTATCTGTGACAAAATCTCAACAGATAATGATGCTAAACTTAGATGTTTCTGTGAAATATCTCAACACATTATGATGCTAACATTAATTGTATCTGTGACAAGTCTCAACAGATTATGATGGTAAACTTTATTGTATCTGTGACAAAATCTCAACAGATAATGATGCTAAACTTAGTTGTTTCTGTGACAATATCTCAACACATTATGATGCTAACATTAATTGTATCTGTGACAAGTCTCAACAGATTATGATGCTAAACTTTATTGTATCTGTGACAAAATCTCAACAGATAATGATGCTAAACTTAGTTGTTTCTGTGACAATATCTCAACACATTATGATGCTAACATTAATTGTATCTGTGACAAGTCTCAACAGATTATGATGCTAAACTTTATTGTATCTGTGACAAAATCTCAACAGATAATGATGCTAAACTTAGTTGTTTCTGTGACAATATCTCAACACATTATGATGCTAACATTAATTGTATCTGTGACAAGTCTCAACAGATTATGATGCTAAACTTTATTGTATCTGTGACAAAATCTCAACAGATAATGATGCTAAACTTAGTTGTTTCTGTGACAATATCTCAACACATTATGATGCTAACATTAATTGTATCTGTGACAAGTCTCAACAGATTATGATGCTAAACTTTATTGTATCTGTGACAAAATCTCAACAGATAATGATGCTAAACTTAGTTGTTTCTGTGACAATATCTCAACACATTATGATGCTAACATTAATTGTATCTGTGACAAGTCTCAACAGATTATGATGCTAAACTTTATTGTATCTGTGACAAAATCTCAACAGATAATGATGCTAAACTTAGTTGTTTCTGTGACAATATCTCAACACATTATGATGCTAACATTAATTGTATCTGTGACAAGTCTCAACAGATTATGATGCTAAACTTTATTGTATCTGTGACAAAATCTCAACAGATAATGATGCTAAACTTAGTTGTTTCTGTGACAATATCTCAACACATTATGATGCTAACATTAATTGTATCTGTGACAAGTCTCAACAGATTATGATGCTAAACTTTATTGTATCTGTGACAAAATCTCAACAGATAATGATGCTAAACTTAGTTGTTTCTGTGACAATATCTCAACACATTATGATGCTAACATTAATTGTATCTGTGACAAGTCTCAACAGATTATGATGCTAAACTTTATTGTATCTGTGACAAAATCTCAACAGATAATGATGCTAAACTTAGTTGTTTCTGTGACAATATCTCAACACATTATGATGCTAACATTAATTGTATCTGTGACAAGTCTCAACAGATTATGATGCTAAACTTTATTGTATCTGTGACAAAATCTCAACAGATAATGATGCTAAACTTAGTTGTTTCTGTGACAATATCTCAACACATTATGATGCTAACATTAATTGTATCTGTGACAAGTCTCAACAGATTATGATGCTAAACTTTATTGTATCTGTGACAAAATCTCAACAGATAATGATGCTAAACTTAGTTGTTTCTGTGTCAATATCTCAACACATTATGATGCTAACATTAATTGTATCTGTGACAATTCTCAACAGATTATGATGCTAAACTTTATTGTATCTGTGACAAAATTTCAACAGATAATGATGCTAAACTTAGTTGTTTCTGTGAAATATCTCAACACATTATGATGCTAACTTTAATTGTATCTGTGACAAGTCTCAACAGATTATGATACTAAACTTTATTGTATCTGTGACAAAATCTCAACAGATAATTATGCTAAACTTAGTTGTTTCTGTGACAATATCTCAACACATTATGATGCTAAACTTAGTTGGATCTGTGACAAGTCTCAACAGATTATGATGCTAAACTTTATTGTATCTGTGACAAAATCTCAACAGATAATGATGCTAAACTTAGTTGTTTCTGTGACAATATCTCAACACATTATGATGCTAACATTAATTGTATCTGTGACAAGTCTCAACAGATAATGATGCTAAACTTAGTTGTTTCTGTGACAATATCTCAACACATTATGATGCTAACATTAATTGTATCTGTGACAAGTCTCAACAGATTATGATGCTAAACTTTATTGTATCTGTGACAAAATCTCAACAGATAATGATGCTAAACTTAGTTGTTTCTGTGACAATATCTCAACACATTATGATGCTAACATTAATTGTATCTGTGACAAGTCTCAACAGATTATGATGCTAAACTTTATTGTATCTGTGACAAAATCTCAACAGATAATGATGCTAAACTTAGTTGTTTCTGTGACAATATCTCAACACATTATGATGCTAACATTAATTGTATCTGTGACAAGTCTCAACAGATTATGATGCTAAACTTTATTGTATCTGTGACAAAATCTCAACAGATAATGATGCTAAACTTAGTTGTTTCTGTGACAATATCTCAACACATTATGATGCTAACATTAATTGTATCTGTGACAAGTCTCAACAGATTATGATGCTAAACTTTATTGTATCTGTGACAAAATCTCAACAGATAATGATGCTAAACTTAGTTGTTTCTGTGACAATATCTCAACACATTATGATGCTAACATTAATTGTATCTGTGACAAGTCTCAACAGATTATGATGCTAAACTTTATTGTATCTGTGACAAAATCTCAACAGATAATGATGCTAAACTTAGTTGTTTCTGTGACAATATCTCAACACATTATGATGCTAACATTAATTGTATCTGTGACAAGTCTCAACAGATTATGATGCTAAACTTTATTGTATCTGTGACAAAATCTCAACAGATAATGATGCTAAACTTAGTTGTTTCTGTGACAATATCTCAACACATTATGATGCTAACATTAATTGTATCTGTGACAAGTCTCAACAGATTATGATGCTAAACTTTATTGTATCTGTGACAAAATCTCAACAGATAATGATGCTAAACTTAGTTGTTTCTGTGACAATATCTCAACACATTATGATGCTAACATTAATTGTATCTGTGACAAGTCTCAACAGATTATGATGCTAAACTTTATTGTATCTGTGACAAAATCTCAACAGATAATGATGCTAAACTTAGTTGTTTCTGTGACAATATCTCAACACATTATGATGCTAACATTAATTGTATCTGTGACAAGTCTCAACAGATTATGATGCTAAACTTTATTGTATCTGTGACAAAATCTCAACAGATAATGATGCTAAACTTAGTTGTTTCTGTGACAATATCTCAACACATTATGATGCTAACATTAATTGTATCTGTGACAAGTCTCAACAGATTATGATGCTAAACTTTATTGTATCTGTGACAAAATCTCAACAGATAATGATGCTAAACTTAGTTGTTTCTGTGACAATATCTCAACACATTATGATGCTAACATTAATTGTATCTGTGACAAGTCTCAACAGATTATGATGCTAAACTTTATTGTATCTGTGACAAAATCTCAACAGATAATGATGCTAAACTTAGTTGTTTCTGTGACAATATCTCAACACATTATGATGCTAACATTAATTGTATCTGTGACAAGTCTCAACAGATTATGATGCTAAACTTTATTGTATCTGTGACAAAATCTCAACAGATAATGATGCTAAACTTAGTTGTTTCTGTGACAATATCTCAACACATTATGATGCTAACATTAATTGTATCTGTGACAAGTCTCAACAGATTATGATGCTAAACTTTATTGTATCTGTGACAAAATCTCAACAGATAATGATGCTAAACTTAGTTGTTTCTGTGACAATATCTCAACACATTATGATGCTAACATTAATTGTATCTGTGACAAGTCTCAACAGATTATGATGCTAAACTTTATTGTATCTGTGACAAAATCTCAACAGATAATGATGCTAAACTTAGTTGTTTCTGTGACAATATCTCAACACATTATGATGCTAACATTAATTGTATCTGTGACAAGTCTCAACAGATTATGATGCTAAACTTTATTGTATCTGTGACAAAATCTCAACAGATAATGATGCTAAACTTAGTTGTTTCTGTGACAATATCTCAACACATTATGATGCTAACATTAATTGTATCTGTGACAAGTCTCAACAGATTATGATGCTAAACTTTATTGTATCTGTGACAAAATCTCAACAGATAATGATGCTAAACTTAGTTGTTTCTGTGACAATATCTCAACACATTATGATGCTAACATTAATTGTATCTGTGACAAGTCTCAACAGATTATGATGCTAAACTTTATTGTATCTGTGACAAAATCTCAACAGATAATGATGCTAAACTTAGTTGTTTCTGTGACAATATCTCAACACATTATGATGCTAACATTAATTGTATCTGTGACAAGTCTCAACAGATTATGATGCTAAACTATATTGTATCAGTGACAAAATCTCAACAGATAATGATGCTAAACTTAGTTGTTTCTGTGTCAATATCTCAACACATTATGATGCTAACATTAATTGTATCTGTGACAAGTCTCAACAGATTATGATGCTAAACTTTATTGTATCTGTGACAAAATTTCAACAGATAATGATGCTAAACTTAGTTGTTTCTGTGACAATATCTCAACACATTATGATGCTAACATTAATTGTATCTGTGACAAGTCTCAACAGATTATGATGCTAAACTTTTCTGTATCTGTGACAAAATCTCAACAGATAATGATGCTAAACTTAGTTGTTTCTGTGACAATATCTCAACACATTATGATGCTAACATTAATTGTATCTGTGACAAGTCTCAACAGATTATAATGCTAAACTTTATTGTATCTGTGACAAAATCTCAACAGATAATGATGCTAAA
>CAXITT010002968.1:0-11746 GCA_964033795.1 Lymnaea stagnalis
ACTGAGCTTGTATCTCACACAAACTGAGCTTGTATCTCACACAAACTGAGCTTGTATCTCACACAAACTGAGCTTGTATCTCACACAAACTGAGCTTGTATCTCATACAAACTGAGCTTGTATCTCATTCAAACTGAGCTTGTATCTCACACAAACTGAGCTTGTATCTCACACAAACTGAGCTTGTATCTCATACAAATTGTGCTTGTATCTCATACAAACTGAGCTTGTACCTCATACAAACTGAGCTTGTACCTCATACAAACTGAGCTTGTATCTCATACAAACTGAGCTTGTATCTCATTCAAACTGAGCTTATATCTCACACAAACTGAGCTTGTATCTCATACAAACTGAGCTTGTATCTCATACAAACTGAGCTTTTATCTCACACAAACTGAGCTTGTATCTCATACAAACTGAGCTTGTATCTCATTCAAACTGAGCTTGTATCTCACACAAACTGAGCTTGTATCTCACACAAACTGAGCTTGTATCTCACACAAACTGAGCTTGTATCACATTTGAAAATTTAAATTTTAGAAATAGTTTTGTTTTTCAATATCTTAGATAAAAATTAAAAATATGAATTATCTTTACATTTACTGGAAGATGAAACAATAGGAACAAAGTGTCATTCCTTTGTGGTCACTGAGATAGAAAAATGTTAATAAAAAAACATCTTGAAATTTTGTGATAAGTTTCCTAATGCTATATCTAAACCTTTAACAGATTATTTTAAAAATAAATATGAAGGGAAAAAAAGACCTGAAAAGTCATTGAAATCTGGAGAATCTCTATGCACACAATCATTGCACATGCCAGATTGGATACAATTATGGCAAAAAAATATAATTAGAGAATTTGAAACCAATGCTCCAAGAATGCATAGTCACTATAAATGGAATTGGACAGCTTAAAGTATCTAGCTGCCATGTTAACCCAGAGTTAAGCATTCTCAGTGTTTGTTTGCAGCATTAGTAGGCCTACTTTAAGGTGATATATCACAGATGTTTTGGCTTGTTACAGTCTTTGTTTTAGTGATAGTTAACACTGAGTACCCTCCCACCTAAGTACACTACAACACTGAGTACCCCACAACACTGAGTACCCTCCCACACTGAGTATCCTCCCACACTGACTGAGTACCCTCCCACACTGAGTACCCTACAACACTGAGTACCCTACAACACTGAGTACCCTACAACACTGAGTACCCTAAAACACTGAGTACCCTCGCACACTGAGTACCCTCCCACACTGAGTACCCTCCCACACTGAGTACCCTCCAAAACTGAGTACCCTCCAACACTGAGTACCCTCCAACACTGAGTACCCTCCCACACTGAGTACCCTCCCACACTGAGTACCATCCCACACTGAGTACCCTCCCACACTGAGTACCCTACAACTCTGCTCCATAAAAACATTAATGGAAAAGTATGTACCATGGATAAAGAAAGAAGTGACTGACATGTCTTTATGCCATGTATGGCAGAATACATAGGAACATTCTTGCATTATTAAGTTAAAAAAATGTGGAGAAATTGTCAAATAGTCATTCAGGTTTTATATGGAGAGAAAATTGGCACAAAAGCAACAAATCATTGTTACTTGATCTTACCAATAACATCATATTATGCATTCTGATTACTACATCATAATTTGTCAAGAGAACCCTCCCACAACCTCATTTTACCTCTCAACTCTCATTATCAGTCACGATAAATGCTCAACTCTGTAATGGGGAAATATCCTATTTCATGTCCTGGCAGACATTTCAGATTTTTTTTTCTTCTTGAACACTATATTAGAATGTCAAACTGAACAAGCTGTAACCATAGAAGTGAATAGTGTGTACTTTATGGTGGAAAATGCTGACACCCCTTCCCCAATTCAAACTGATGAAAAGAGTTTTATAAACATTACACAACAAAAATGTAAATGATGTTAATTGTTGAGTGTCTAGTTTTTAGGACGATAAAATTTACTTAAGTGAGTTCCCATTAAAAGTCTAAACACATTATATAGATAAGCAGTTAGTATCAAGTTATCCCCGGGGAAAAAAAAATATTGATATTAAAGAAATATATGAAATTTTTATTAGCTAAGATTTGGTGGGACATTTTAATTTGTTTTCCTCATTATCCTACAATTATGGGTTAAAATAGACAAGTACCTGATTACATGTTATGCCAATCAGTTACATCCAAAAAAAATTGTATTGAAAGTATTAAAAACTATCAATTTGTTTAAGAAGATCATTTAAACAGGAAGTAGAGATTTAGAAGAGAGAAAAAACACTCATATTGTTAGTAAAGTGTTGTTTTTTTTAATTAATACTAATGCAATTCCAACATAAATACTATTTACTTGGTGTCATTCATACAAATCTGATTTCCTTTCATTCTTAAATCAGTGAAGATGCATGTCATTGTAATTCATGTAAGAAAAAGAGATGAAAATTGGTATGAGATTACTTATAGTGTAGAAAACAACATAAAAATAATGAAATACATAGTTTTACAAACAACAACAAAAATCTAAAAAACTTGATAGCAGTCATTGTTTTTAAGCATAAATATTTTTTGCTGGCTTATTTGTAAAAAAAAGATATGTCCATGAAGTTACATCAGCTGATTGGAAATTTAGTTTTCTTCTTGTGTTATAACTATTTATAGAAGATGTGCATTCTTAAGATTTACAGGTAGCATTCATTCATTGACTGTTATTTAATGGGGCAACATATTTTGAAACAAATATTTTAGAAAATCTTGATATTTTAAACACACAGAAAATGGCCCAGACAACATATTATTCATTAGTTTGAAAATGTATTAATCATGACCAGGCACCAGGGTTCTCATTACTAATTAATGCAATTTTAAGCATTTTGTAATTAAATGTGTAACAATATTAAAAGGTCAAGGGTAACAAAAATGTTTATCATCATCAATTATAATTTTGATTTCAATGAATTAACAAAATTATTTAACATATTTAATTTTTTTTTAATAATGAAAGCACAAAACAAGTTATTTACAATGGAAAATTATTACACTTTTCAACCTTTAGGATTATGCACATTATAGACTTAGATTTAATACCATTCATTTAAAAATGTAGCTACACTTTTATCAGTAGTGGTTAACCAAATGAATTAACAGAATGTAATCTTTTTATTTTTCTTTAAACAAAAGAAATCATTTTGAAATTCTGAAATGCATTCAACACAAGCCAGTCTGGCCTGTTTACTGGTTATTTCATCATATGAATCAAACTAAAAGTAATCAGTAAAACTAAAATCCTCTCAATTTTCAAAGCATCTGTATTTATATTTTAGAATGCAATGGCCAGATTTCAAACATGTGTATGCTCAGTGACTAGTAAAATCTTTGAAAAGGTAACAACTAAAAGTATCCCATAGCTGCTAATCACATAGGCTGGCAAACTGAACAATTAGTGCTTCAAATACAGCTGTGTAATGTTGATTTAGTACCCAACAATTTAAAATTGACTCTCAAACAGATGCATAAGAGTATTCAAGTAAGAGTAGGATGGGGGGCATTTGGCATTAATAAAAAAAATGATTAAATATCATATTTAAGCCTTAGGGAAATCTTCACAAACTGTTAAATGAACACTGTGTTTAATATTGTATCTATCTCATCTCATTGATCTAATCTCACTGACCTACTCTTTATTCTTTTCAAGCATATCTACAGAGCCAATGAATATGAGACTGTAAGTGTAAATGTAAATGTTAAAATAAAAAATGATCAGTGCTGTCAATGTACCAGCTTAGTTGATGACCCAATTAGAATCAAGAGCCAGCTCTAATTTCAGAGACATTTATAATCTTTAAAATGTGTTAATACAAAATTGAATTTCTTAGGAATTCAACAAGCCATATGTAATCAATGGAGCAGATTAAAATAATGACCTAGTTTTATTGTCCCTATTTTACAACTATAAAAACTTTCTTTTGCCATTTTAGAAAAATCAATGATAAAGTCAACATAATCTAGTAATTAAATATTTGACACAACTTAAGCCTAAAATAAAACCTTAATTATTTTTTTATTTTTTTTACATTACATCTTAGCTATAAGCTTAGCTCTCTATTCCCTAAAGATATTTACATGACCTCATTTTGAAATACATCTGTTGTAAATTATATATATGCTTTTAATGACTAAAAATTTATAGTACTCAAAACCTGTGATAAATTTCAGAAGAATTGATCTTATTTCTGAATTTCACATCCCAATAAACACTTTTAGTTTTAGTAGTGTTAGCAAGAAGTAGCCACATGTCAGTTAAACCTGTTACTGAAGCTGTGTCACTGTAAACGATGTTGAGCAGCTCAGGTCTAGAAAGAATGGTCCCTCGTTGCCGGCCTTGAAGGTGCACGGGCGGATGTTATACACCCCACCTGATATGTTGGACAGCTGGAGTACACAGTAACCGGGCCTGAAATCACCTGACGTTATTTTCTTGAATGCACCTGGAGCATTGGGCACATTTTCACTGACACATATCACCTCAAAACCTACACTGAATTGTCTGAGAGGAACAAATGGCAATGTTGGTTTTAATAGTAGAAACAAAGCATAAGTCTGTAATCTTAATGACACACTATGACTTTATGAATGTTACATTTTAAAATGTTAGCCTTTAGGGAGGAGACACAAAGACAAGTAAGTCCAACCCCTATTGACTTTTCAACTATTAGAAAAGTTAAGAATTAACAATTAGTAAAAAAAAAATTGTATGTATGTTACACAGAGGATTTGATTCAAAAAAACATTTTTAAAAAAAATGTCTGAATTTCTATCAAAGACAAGTTTTAATGCACTATAAGGTAGAAAATAATTTAAAATTCTTAATATGTCTTATGTAAAAAAAAAAAGACGACTGAGCAGAAGAGTAGAAGAGCACTATAAGAAGCCAACAAAGGATTCAATTTAATAGTAGCTTTTGCTTTTTTTTAAGTGCTAAATTTTAATGTTATCGCCAAAGGAAGTTTTTTGTTGTTTTTTTAATCCCCAAAAATCCTGCAGGCCTTATATAGAGCGCCTACCCCCCACCCCCCCCATCAAAACTCTTATATCAGCGCACTTACCCACGCATCACAGGTTTTATATGAGCGTGCCTACCTACCCATCACAACTCTTATATGAGCGCAACTACCCGCCCATCACGGCACTTATATGAGCGCACCTATACACCCATCACAGCTCTTATGTGAGCACGCCTACCCACCCATCACAGGTCTTATATGAGAATGCCTATCACCCCCATCACAGCACTTATATGAGCACGCCTACCCACCCATCACAGGTCTTATATGAGAATGCCTATTCACCCATCACAACTCTTAAATGAGCGTGCCTACTCACCCATCACAGTTCTTATATGAGCGCACCTACCTGACCATCACAGGTCTTATATGAAATGCCTACCTACTCAACGCAGCTCTTATATGAGCAAGCCAACCCACCCATCACAGAACAAAGTAGATGGGATGCTGACACAACCCAGTTGCAAGAGACATCACCACCTCTGAGTTGATCACTTCCCGAGAAAACGATCAACTGAGCAAAAATGTCATGCATGTAAACAAAACAAAAAATGATGCTCCATCCACAAGATGGAAATGCAAGTAGAAAGAAAGTCTTTAATAAGAGAGTAGGTTTTCAGAACTATAAAGCTGCTACCATAGGATAATGGGTTTTTTTAATTTCCATTAACAGTTTCTAAGCTTTGCAAACAGTAAACGTTGCCAATTTTATGAACATGAACAACAACAAAAAATTGACTTACTTTGGTCCTAACAGTTCTATCATAAGGTGGTTGTCCAACCCTTTGTTAACAAAGGGTTGGACAACCACCTTATGATAGAACTGTTAGGACCAAAGTAAGTCAATTTTTTGTTGTTGTTCATGTTCATAAAATTGGCAACGTTTACTGTTTGCAAAGCTTAGAAACTGTTAATGGAAATTAAAAAAACCCATTATCCTATGGTAGCAGCTTTATAGTTCTGAAAACCTACTCTCTTATTAAAGACTTTCTTTCTACTTGCATTTCCATCTTGTGGATGGAGCATCATTTTTTGTTTTGTTTACATGCATGACATTTTTGCTCAGTTGATCGTTTTCTCGGGAAGTGATCAACTCAGAGGTGGTGATGTCTCTTGCAACTGGGTTGTGTCAGCATCCCATCTACTTTGTTCTGTGATGGGTGGGTTGGCTTGCTCATATAAGAGCTGCGTTGAGTAGGTAGGCATTTCATATAAGACCTGTGATGGTCAGGTAGGTGCGCTCATATAAGAACTGTGATGGGTGAGTAGGCACGCTCATTTAAGAGTTGTGATGGGTGAATAGGCATTCTCATATAAGACCTGTGATGGGTGGGTAGGCGTGCTCATATAAGTGCTGTGATGGGGGTGATAGGCATTCTCATATAAGACCTGTGATGGGTGGGTAGGCGTGCTCACATAAGAGCTGTGATGGGTGTATAGGTGCGCTCATATAAGTGCCGTGATGGGCGGGTAGTTGCGCTCATATAAGAGTTGTGATGGGTAGGTAGGCACGCTCATATAAAACCTGTGATGCGTGGGTAAGTGCGCTGATATAAGAGTTTTGATGGGGGGGGTGGGGGGTAGGCGCTCTATATAAGGCCTGCAGGATTTTTGGGGATTAAAAAAACAACAAAAAACTTCCTTTGGCGATAACATTAAAATTTAGCACTTAAAAAAAAGCAAAAGCTACTATTAAATTGAATCCTTTGTTGGCTTCTTATAGTGCTCTTCTACTCTTCTGCTCAGTCGTCTTTTTTTTTTTACATAAGACATATTAAGAATTTTAAATTATTTTCTACCTTATAGTGCATTAAAACTTGTCTTTGATAGAAATTCAGACATTTTTTTTAAAAATGTTTTTTTGAATCAAATCCTCTGTGTAACATACATACAATTTTTTTTTTACTAATTGTTAATTCTTAACTTTTCTAATAGTTGAAAAGTCAATAGGGGTTGGACTTACTTGTCTTTGTGTCTCCTCCCTAAAGGCTAACATTTTAAAATGTAACATTCATAAAGTCATAGTGTGTCATTAAGATTACAGACTTATGCTTTGTTTCTACTATTAAAACCAACATTGCCATTTGTTCCTCTCAGACAATTCAGTGTAGGTTTTGAGGTGATATGTGTCAGTGAAAATGTGCCCAATGCTCCAGGTGCATTCAAGAAAATAACGTCAGGTGATTTCAGGCCCGGTTACTGTGTACTCCAGCTGTCCAACATATCAGGTGGGGTGTATAACATCCGCCCGTGCACCTTCAAGGCCGGCAACGAGGGACCATTCTTTCTAGACCTGAGCTGCTCAACATCGTTTACAGTGACACAGCTTCAGTAACAGGTTTAACTGACATGTGGCTACTTCTTGCTAACACTACTAAAACTAAAAGTGTTTATTGGGATGTGAAATTCAGAAATAAGATCAATTCTTCTGAAATTTATCACAGGTTTTGAGTACTATAAATTTTTAGTCATTAAAAGCATATATATAATTTACAACAGATGTATTTCAAAATGAGGTCATGTAAATATCTTTAGGGAATAGAGAGCTAAGCTTATAGCTAAGATGTAATGTAAAAAAAATAAAAAAATAATTAAGGTTTTATTTTAGGCTTAAGTTGTGTCAAATATTTAATTACTAGATTATGTTGACTTTATCATTGATTTTTCTAAAATGGCAAAAGAAAGTTTTTATAGTTGTAAAATAGGGACAATAAAACTAGGTCATTATTTTAATCTGCTCCATTGATTACATATGGCTTGTTGAATTCCTAAGAAATTCAATTTTGTATTAACACATTTTAAAGATTATAAATGTCTCTGAAATTAGAGCTGGCTCTTGATTCTAATTGGGTCATCAACTAAGCTGGTACATTGACAGCACTGATCATTTTTTATTTTAACATTTACATTTACACTTACAGTCTCATATTCATTGGCTCTGTAGATATGCTTGAAAAGAATAAAGAGTAGGTCAGTGAGATTAGATCAATGAGATGAGATAGATACAATATTAAACACAGTGTTCATTTAACAGTTTGTGAAGATTTCCCTAAGGCTTAAATATGATATTTAATCATTTTTTTTATTAATGCCAAATGCCCCCCATCCTACTCTTACTTGAATACTCTTATGCATCTGTTTGAGAGTCAATTTTAAATTGTTGGGTACTAAATCAACATTACACAGCTGTATTTGAAGCACTAATTGTTCAGTTTGCCAGCCTATGTGATTAGCAGCTATGGGATACTTTTAGTTGTTACCTTTTCAAAGATTTTACTAGTCACTGAGCATACACATGTTTGAAATCTGGCCATTGCATTCTAAAATATAAATACAGATGCTTTGAAAATTGAGAGGATTTTAGTTTTACTGATTACTTTTAGTTTGATTCATATGATGAAATAACCAGTAAACAGGCCAGACTGGCTTGTGTTGAATGCATTTCAGAATTTCAAAATGATTTCTTTTGTTTAAAGAAAAATAAAAAGATTACATTCTGTTAATTCATTTGGTTAACCACTACTGATAAAAGTGTAGCTACATTTTTAAATGAATGGTATTAAATCTAAGTCTATAATGTGCATAATCCTAAAGGTTGAAAAGTGTAATAATTTTCCATTGTAAATAACTTGTTTTGTGCTTTCATTATTAAAAAAAAATTAAATATGTTAAATAATTTTGTTAATTCATTGAAATCAAAATTATAATTGATGATGATAAACATTTTTGTTACCCTTGACCTTTTAATATTGTTACACATTTAATTACAAAATGCTTAAAATTGCATTAATTAGTAATGAGAACCCTGGTGCCTGGTCATGATTAATACATTTTCAAACTAATGAATAATATGTTGTCTGGGCCATTTTCTGTGTGTTTAAAATATCAAGATTTTCTAAAATATTTGTTTCAAAATATGTTGCCCCATTAAATAACAGTCAATGAATGAATGCTACCTGTAAATCTTAAGAATGCACATCTTCTATAAATAGTTATAACACAAGAAGAAAACTAAATTTCCAATCAGCTGATGTAACTTCATGGACATATCTTTTTTTTACAAATAAGCCAGCAAAAAATATTTATGCTTAAAAACAATGACTGCTATCAAGTTTTTTAGATTTTTGTTGTTGTTTGTAAAACTATGTATTTCATTATTTTTATGTTGTTTTCTACACTATAAGTAATCTCATACCAATTTTCATCTCTTTTTCTTACATGAATTACAATGACATGCATCTTCACTGATTTAAGAATGAAAGGAAATCAGATTTGTATGAATGACACCAAGTAAATAGTATTTATGTTGGAATTGCATTAGTATTAATTAAAAAAAACAACACTTTACTAACAATATGAGTGTTTTTTCTCTCTTCTAAATCTCTACTTCCTGTTTAAATGATCTTCTTAAACAAATTGATAGTTTTTAATACTTTCAATACAATTTTTTTTGGATGTAACTGATTGGCATAACATGTAATCAGGTACTTGTCTATTTTAACCCATAATTGTAGGATAATGAGGAAAACAAATTAAAATGTCCCACCAAATCTTAGCTAATAAAAATTTCATATATTTCTTTAATATCAATATTTTTTTTTCCCCGGGGATAACTTGATACTAACTGCTTATCTATATAATGTGTTTAGACTTTTAATGGGAACTCACTTAAGTAAATTTTATCGTCCTAAAAACTAGACACTCAACAATTAACATCATTTACATTTTTGTTGTGTAATGTTTATAAAACTCTTTTCATCAGTTTGAATTGGGGAAGGGGTGTCAGCATTTTCCACCATAAAGTACACACTATTCACTTCTATGGTTACAGCTTGTTCAGTTTGACATTCTAATATAGTGTTCAAGAAGAAAAAAAAATCTGAAATGTCTGCCAGGACATGAAATAGGATATTTCCCCATTACAGAGTTGAGCATTTATCGTGACTGATAATGAGAGTTGAGAGGTAAAATGAGGTTGTGGGAGGGTTCTCTTGACAAATTATGATGTAGTAATCAGAATGCATAATATGATGTTATTGGTAAGATCAAGTAACAATGATTTGTTGCTTTTGTGCCAATTTTCTCTCCATATAAAACCTGAATGACTATTTGACAATTTCTCCACATTTTTTTAACTTAATAATGCAAGAATGTTCCTATGTATTCTGCCATACATGGCATAAAGACATGTCAGTCACTTCTTTCTTTATCCATGGTACATACTTTTCCATTAATGTTTTTATGGAGCAGAGTTGTAGGGTACTCAGTGTGGGAGGGTACTCAGTGTGGGATGGTACTCAGTGTGGGAGGGTACTCAGTGTGGGAGGGTACTCAGTGTTGGAGGGTACTCAGTGTTGGAGGGTACTCAGTTTTGGAGGGTACTCAGTGTGGGAGGGTACTCAGTGTGGGAGGGTACTCAGTGTGCGAGGGTACTCAGTGTTTTAGGGTACTCAGTGTTGTAGGGTACTCAGTGTTGTAGGGTACTCAGTGTTGTAGGGTACTCAGTGTGGGAGGGTACTCAGTCAGTGTGGGAGGATACTCAGTGTGGGAGGGTACTCAGTGTTGTGGGGTACTCAGTGTTGTAGTGTACTTAGGTGGGAGGGTACTCAGTGTTAACTATCACTAAAACAAAGACTGTAACAAGCCAAAACATCTGTGATATATCACCTTAAAGTAGGCCTACTAATGCTGCAAACAAACACTGAGAATGCTTAACTCTGGGTTAACATGGCAGCTAGATACTTTAAGCTGTCCAATTCCATTTATAGTGACTATGCATTCTTGGAGCATTGGTTTCAAATTCTCTAATTATATTTTTTTGCCATAATTGTATCCAATCTGGCATGTGCAATGATTGTGTGCATAGAGATTCTCCAGATTTCAATGACTTTTCAGGTCTTTTTTTCCCTTCATATTTATTTTTAAAATAATCTGTTAAAGGTTTAGATATAGCATTAGGAAACTTATCACAAAATTTCAAGATGTTTTTTTATTAACATTTTTCTATCTCAGTGACCACAAAGGAATGACACTTTGTTCCTATTGTTTCATCTTCCAGTAAATGTAAAGATAATTCATATTTTTAATTTTTATCTAAGATATTGAAAAACAAAACTATTTCTAAAATTTAAATTTTCAAATGTGATACAAGCTCAGTTTGTGTGAGATACAAGCTCAGTTTGTGTGAGATACAAGCTCAGTTTGTGTGAGATACAAGCTCAGTTTGAATGAGATACAAGCTCAGTTTGTATGAGATACAAGCTCAGTTTGTGTGAGATAAAAGCTCAGTTTGTATGAGATACAAGCTCAGTTTGTATGAGATACAAGCTCAGTTTGTGTGAGATATAAGCTCAGTTTGAATGAGATACAAGCTCAGTTTGTATGAGATACAAGCTCAGTTTGTATGAGGTACAAGCTCAGTTTGTATGAGGTACAAGCTCAGTTTGTATGAGATACAAGCACAATTTGTATGAGATACAAGCTCAGTTTGTGTGAGATACAAGCTCAGTTTGTGTGAGATACAAGCTCAGTTTGAATGAGATACAAGCTCAGTTTGTATGAGATACAAGCTCAGTTTGTGTGAGATACAAGCTCAGTTTGTGTGAGATACAAGCTCAGTTTGTGTGAGATACAAGCTCAGTTTGTGTGAGATACAAGCTCAGT
>CAXITT010002974.1:0-11617 GCA_964033795.1 Lymnaea stagnalis
CGATTCCCCACTCCCCTTGGGGGGCCTAAGGGGGGAGAGCCCGGAATGATTTCCTTGGTTGCCTCTGCCTTTTTAAGGCCCTGCACATGCGCATATGGCGCATGTCCACAAAAGTACGCGTGCAACAATGGGAGGGAATACAATTTTGACTTTTTTGTGTAAGTATTTTATGGATGGGCACAAAGGTGTGTGAGTAACATCAGCGTGAGTTTCATTACCTGAAAGGGGTGGTGACAAAAAATAATTTTTCCAACCTGCATGACAAAAAAAAAATTCATTTAGATCCTCTTATCTCATGCTCTCTTTTTTGGATATTTTTTTCTTGGCTGGTCGTCGGCTGGATTTGATCTCCAGACCACAAATTTGAGATTTTTTTTTAGATTGGCTCGGTTTAAGCCACGCGGCTGGCGAACCCTCCGCCACCCACGCAGACCAGAAAATAGACTATTTTTGCGTCCATTGCCTTTCGTGAAGGACATGGAATTTTTTGTTTAATTCATTATCGAGGACCTATCTTACGACTATTTTGCCGCCCCTCCCTGATGTTGGCGCCAGTGAAGGTTGCCCGGTGGAAATGTGGTGCATGTTATGGCAAGCAATAATGTAGACCATGGGCGTGCCGATTATTTGTGGACCCCAAGGAAATCCGAAAGTTGGCCCCCCTCCATTTCAAAATAAATGTATCAAACTTATCGATTCCCCACTCCCCTTGGGGGGCCTAAGGGGGGAGAGCCCGGAATGATTTCCTTGGTTGCCTCTGCCTTTTTAAGGCCCTGCACATGCGCATATGGCGCATGTCCACAAAAGTACGCGTGCAACAATGGGAGGGAATACAATTTTGACTTTTTTGTGTAAGTATTTTATGGATGGGCACAAAGACGTGTGAGTAACATCAGCGTGAGTTTTATTACCTGAAAGGGGTGGTGAAAAAAAATAATTTTTCCAACCTGCATGACAAAAAAAAAATTCATTTAGATCCTCTTATCTCATGCTCTCTTTTTTGGATATTTTTTTCTTGGCTGGTCGTCGGCTGGATTTGATCTCCAGACCACAAATTTGAGATTTTTTTTGAGATTGGCTCGGTTTAAGCCACTCGGCTGGCGAACCCTCCGCCACCCACGCAGACCAGAAAATAGACTATTTTTGCGTCCATTGCCTTTCGTGAAGGACATGGAATTTTTTGTTTAATTCATTATCGAGGACCTATCTTACGACTATTTTGCCGCCCCTCCCTGATGTTGGCGCCAGTGAAGGTTGCCCGGTGGAAATGTGGTGCATGTTATGGCAAGCAATAATGTAGACCATGGGCGTGCCGATTATTTGTGGACCCCAAGGAAATCCGAAAGTTGGCCCCCCTCCATTTCAAAATAAATGTATCAAACTTATCGATTCCCCACTCCCCTTGGGGGGCCTAAGGGGGGAGAGCCCGGAATGATTTCCTTGGTTGCCTCTGCCTTTTTAAGGCCCTGCACATGCGCATATGGCGCATGTCCACAAAAGTACGCGTGCAACAATGGGAGGGAATACAATTTTGACTTTTTTGTGTAAGTATTTTATGGATGGGCACAAAGACGTGTGAGTAACATCAGCGTGAGTTTTATTACCTGAAAGGGGTGGTGAAAAAAAATAATTTTTCCAACCTGCATGACAAAAAAAAAATTCATTTAGATCCTCTTATCTCATGCTCTCTTTTTTGGATATTTTTTTCTTGGCTGGTCGTCGGCTGGATTTGATCTCCAGACCACAAATTTGAGATTTTTTTTGAGATTGGCTCGGTTTAAGCCACTCGGCTGGCGAACCCTCCGCCACCCACGCAGACCAGAAAATAGACTATTTTTGCGTCCATTGCCTTTCGTGAAGGACATGGAATTTTTTGTTTAATTCATTATCGAGGACCTATCTTACGACTATTTTGCCGCCCCTCCCTGATGTTGGCGCCAGTGAAGGTTGCCCGGTGGAAATGTGGTGCATGTTATGGCAAGCAATAATGTAGACCATGGGCGTGCCGATTATTTGTGGACCCCAAGGAAATCCGAAAGTTGGCCCCCCTCCATTTCAAAATAAATGTATCAAACTTATCGATTCCCCACTCCCCTTGGGGGGCCTAAGGGGGGAGAGCCCGGAATGATTTCCTTGGTTGCCTCTGCCTTTTTAAGGCCCTGCACATGCGCATATGGCGCATGTCCACAAAAGTACGCGTGCAACAATGGGAGGGAATACAATTTTGACTTTTTTGTGTAAGTATTTTATGGATGGGCACAAAGACGTGTGAGTAACATCAGCGTGAGTTTTATTACCTGAAAGGGGTGGTGAAAAAAAATAATTTTTCCAACCTGCATGACAAAAAAAAAATTCATTTAGATCCTCTTATCTCATGCTCTCTTTTTTGGATATTTTTTTCTTGGCTGGTCGTCGGCTGGATTTGATCTCCAGACCACAAATTTGAGATTTTTTTTGAGATTGGCTCGGTTTAAGCCACTCGGCTGGCGAACCCTCCGCCACCCACGCAGACCAGAAAATAGACTATTTTTGCGTCCATTGCCTTTCGTGAAGGACATGGAATTTTTTGTTTAATTCATTATCGAGGACCTATCTTACGACTATTTTGCCGCCCCTCCCTGATGTTGGCGCCAGTGAAGGTTGCCCGGTGGAAATGTGGTGCATGTTATGGCAAGCAATAATGTAGACCATGGGCGTGCCGATTATTTGTGGACCCCAAGGAAATCCGAAAGTTGGCCCCCCTCCATTTCAAAATAAATGTATCAAACTTATCGATTCCCCACTCCCCTTGGGGGGCCTAAGGGGGGAGAGCCCGGAATGATTTCCTTGGTTGCCTCTGCCTTTTTAAGGCCCTGCACATGCGCATATGGCGCATGTCCACAAAAGTACGCGTGCAACAGTGGGAGGGAATACAATTTTGACTTTTTTGTGTAAGTATTTTATGGATGGGCACAAAGACGTGTGAGTAACATCAGCGTGAGTTTTATTACCTGATAGGGGTGGTGAAAAAAATTTTTTTTTCCAACCTGCATGACAAAAAAAAAATTCATTTAGATCCTCTTATCTCATGCTCTCTTTTTTGGATATTTTTTTCTTGGCTGGTCGTCGGCTGGATTTGATCTCCAGACCACAAATTTGAGATTTTTTTTGAGATTAGCTCGGTTTAAGCCACTCGGCTGGCGAACCCTCCGCCACCCACGCAGACCAGAAAATAGACTATTTTTGCGTCCATTGCCTTTCGTGAAGGACATGGAATTTTTTGTTTAATTCATTATCGAGGACCTATCTTACGACTATTTTGCCGCCCCTCCCTGATGTTGGCGCCAGTGAAGGTTGCCCGGTGGAAATGTGGTGCATGTTATGGCAAGCAATAATGTAGACCATGGGCGTGCCGATTATTTGTGGACCCCAAGGAAATCCGAAAGTTGGCCCCCCTCCATTTCAAAATAAATGTATCAAACTTATCGATTCCCCACTCCCCTTGGGGGGCCTAAGGGGGGAGAGCCCGGAATGATTTCCTTGGTTGCCTCTGCCTTTTTAAGGCCCTGCACATGCGCATATGGCGCATGTCCACAAAAGTACGCGTGCAACAATGGGAGGGAATACAATTTTGACTTTTTTGTGTAAGTATTTTATGGATGGGCACAAAGACGTGTGAGTAACATCAGCGTGAGTTTTATTACCTGAAAGGGGTGGTGAAAAAAAATAATTTTTCCAACCTGCATGACAAAAAAAAAATTCATTTAGATCCTCTTATCTCATGCTCTCTTTTTTGGATATTTTTTTCTTGGCTGGTCGTCGGCTGGATTTGATCTCCAGACCACAAATTTGAGATTTTTTTTGAGATTGGCTCGGTTTAAGCCACTCGGCTGGCGAACCCTCCGCCACCCACGCAGACCAGAAAATAGACTATTTTTGCGTCCATTGCCTTTCGTGAAGGACATGGAATTTTTTGTTTAATTCATTATCGAGGACCTATCTTACGACTATTTTGCCGCCCCTCCCTGATGTTGGCGCCAGTGAAGGTTGCCCGGTGGAAATGTGGTGCATGTTATGGCAAGCAATAATGTAGACCATGGGCGTGCCGATTATTTGTGGACCCCAAGGAAATCCGAAAGTTGGCCCCCCTCCATTTCAAAATAAATGTATCAAACTTATCGATTCCCCACTCCCCTTGGGGGGCCTAAGGGGGGAGAGCCCGGAATGATTTCCTTGGTTGCCTCTGCCTTTTTAAGGCCCTGCACATGCGCATATGGCGCATGTCCACAAAAGTACGCGTGCAACAATGGGAGGGAATACAATTTTGACTTTTTTGTGTAAGTATTTTATGGATGGGCACAAAGACGTGTGAGTAACATCAGCGTGAGTTTTATTACCTGAAAGGGGTGGTGAAAAAAAATAATTTTTCCAACCTGCATGACAAAAAAAAAATTCATTTAGATCCTCTTATCTCATGCTCTCTTTTTTGGATATTTTTTTCTTGGCTGGTCGTCGGCTGGATTTGATCTCCAGACCACAAATTTGAGATTTTTTTTGAGATTGGCTCGGTTTAAGCCACTCGGCTGGCGAACCCTCCGCCACCCACGCAGACCAGAAAATAGACTATTTTTGCGTCCATTGCCTTTCGTGAAGGACATGGAATTTTTTGTTTAATTCATTATCGAGGACCTATCTTACGACTATTTTGCCGCCCCTCCCTGATGTTGGCGCCAGTGAAGGTTGCCCGGTGGAAATGTGGTGCATGTTATGGCAAGCAATAATGTAGACCATGGGCGTGCCGATTATTTGTGGACCCCAAGGAAATCCGAAAGTTGGCCCCCCTCCATTTCAAAATAAATGTATCAAACTTATCGATTCCCCACTCCCCTTGGGGGGCCTAAGGGGGGGAGAGCCCGGAATGATTTCCTTGGTTGCCTCTGCCTGTTTAAGGCCCTGCACATGCGCATATGGCGCATGTCCACAAAAGTACGCGTGCAACAATGGGAGGGAATACAATTTTGACTTTTTTGTGTAAGCATTTTATGGATGGGCACAAAGACGTGTGAGTAACATCAGCGTGAGTTTTATTACCTGAAAGGGGTGGTGAAAAAAAATAAATTTTCCAACCTGCATGACAAAAAAAAAATTCATTTAGATCCTCTTATCTCATGCTCTCTTTTTTGGATATTTTTTTCTTGGCTGGTCGTCGGCTGGATTTGATCTCCAGACCACAAATTTGAGATTCTTTTTGAGATTAGCTCGGTTTAAGCCACTCGGCTGGCGAACCCTCCGCCACCCACGCAGACCAGAAAATAGACTATTTTTGCGTCCATTGCCTTTCGTGAAGGACATGGAATTTTTTGTTTAATTCATTATCGAGGACCTATCTTACGACTATTTTGCCGCCCCTCCCTGATGTTGGCGCCAGTGAAGGTTGCCCGGTGGAAATGTGGTGCATGTTATGGCAAGCAATAATGTAGACCATGGGCGTGCCGATTATTTGTGGACCCCAAGGAAATCCGAAAGTTGGCCCCCCTCCATTTCAAAATAAATGTATCAAACTTATCGATTCCCCACTCCCCTTGGGGGGCCTAAGGGGGGAGAGCCCGGAATGATTTCCTTGGTTGCCTCTGCCTTTTTAAGGCCCTGCACATGCGCATATGGCGCATGTCCACAAAAGTACGCGTGCAACAATGGGAGGGAATACAATTTTGACTTTTTTGTGTAAGTATTTTATGGATGGGCACAAAGACGTGTGAGTAACATCAGCGTGAGTTTTATTACCTGAAAGGGGTGGTGAAAAAAAATAATTTTTCCAACCTGCATGACAAAAAAAAAATTCATTTAGATCCTCTTATCTCATGCTCTCTTTTTTGGATATTTTTTTCTTGGCTGGTCGTCGGCTGGATTTGATCTCCAGACCACAAATTTGAGATTTTTTTTGAGATTGGCTCGGTTTAAGCCACTCGGCTGGCGAACCCTCCGCCACCCACGCAGACCAGAAAATAGACTATTTTTGCGTCCATTGCCTTTCGTGAAGGACATGGAATTTTTTGTTTAATTCATTATCGAGGACCTATCTTACGACTATTTTGCCGCCCCTCCCTGATGTTGGCGCCAGTGAAGGTTGCCCGGTGGAAATGTGGTGCATGTTATGGCAAGCAATAATGTAGACCATGGGCGTGCCGATTATTTGTGGACCCCAAGGAAATCCGAAAGTTGGCCCCCCTCCATTTCAAAATAAATGTATCAAACTTATCGATTCCCCACTCCCCTTGGGGGGCCTAAGGGGGGAGAGCCCGGAATGATTTCCTTGGTTGCCTCTGCCTTTTTAAGGCCCTGCACATGCGCATATGGCGCATGTCCACAAAAGTACGCGTGCAACAATGGGAGGGAATACAATTTTGACTTTTTTGTGTAAGTATTTTATGGATGGGCACAAAGACGTGTGAGTAACATCAGCGTGAGTTTTATTACCTGAAAGGGGTGGTGAAAAAAAATAATTTTTCCAACCTGCATGACAAAAAAAAAATTCATTTAGATCCTCTTATCTCATGCTCTCTTTTTTGGATATTTTTTTCTTGGCTGGTCGTCGGCTGGATTTGATCTCCAGACCACAAATTTGAGATTTTTTTTGAGATTGGCTCGGTTTAAGCCACTCGGCTGGCGAACCCTCCGCCACCCACGCAGACCAGAAAATAGACTATTTTTGCGTCCATTGCCTTTCGTGAAGGACATGGAATTTTTTGTTTAATTCATTATCGAGGACCTATCTTACGACTATTTTGCCGCCCCTCCCTGATGTTGGCGCCAGTGAAGGTTGCCCGGTGGAAATGTGGTGCATGTTATGGCAAGCAATAATGTAGACCATGGGCGTGCCGATTATTTGTGGACCCCAAGGAAATCCGAAAGTTGGCCCCCCTCCATTTCAAAATAAATGTATCAAACTTATCGATTCCCCACTCCCCTTGGGGGGCCTAAGGGGGGAGAGCCCGGAATGATTTCCTTGGTTGCCTCTGCCTTTTTAAGGCCCTGCACATGCGCATATGGCGCATGTCCACAAAAGTACGCGTGCAACAGTGGGAGGGAATACAATTTTGACTTTTTTGTGTAAGTATTTTATGGATGGGCACAAAGGTGTGTGAGTAACATCAGCGTGAGTTTCATTACCTGAAAGGGGTGGTGACAAAAAATAATTTTTCCAACCTGCATGACAAAAAAAAAATTCATTTAGATCCTCTTATCTCATGCTCTCTTTTTTGGATATTTTTTTCTTGGCTGGTCGTCGGCTGGATTTGATCTCCAGACCACAAATTTGAGATTTTTTTTTAGATTGGCTCGGTTTAAGCCACTCGGCTGGCGAACCCTCCGCCACCCACGCAGACCAGAAAATAGACTATTTTTGCGTCCATTGCCTTTCGTGAAGGACATGGAATTTTTTGTTTAATTCATTATCGAGGACCTATCTTACGACTATTTTGCCGCCCCTCCCTGATGTTGGCGCCAGTGAAGGTTGCCCGGTGGAAATGTGGTGCATGTTATGGCAAGCAATAATGTAGACCATGGGCGTGCCGATTATTTGTGGACCCCAAGGAAATCCGAAAGTTGGCCCCCCTCCATTTCAAAATAAATGTATCAAACTTATCGATTCCCCACTCCCCTTGGGGGGCCTAAGGGGGGAGAGCCCGGAATGATTTCCTTGGTTGCCTCTGCCTTTTTAAGGCCCTGCACATGCGCATATGGCGCATGTCCACAAAAGTACGCGTGCAACAATGGGAGGGAATACAATTTTGACTTTTTTGTGTAAGTATTTTATGGATGGGCACAAAGACGTGTGAGTAACATCAGCGTGAGTTTTATTACCTGAAAGGGGTGGTGAAAAAAAATAATTTTTCCAACCTGCATGACAAAAAAAAAATTCATTTAGATCCTCTTATCTCATGCTCTCTTTTTTGGATATTTTTTTCTTGGCTGGTCGTCGGCTGGATTTGATCTCCAGACCACAAATTTGAGATTTTTTTTGAGATTGGCTCGGTTTAAGCCACTCGGCTGGCGAACCCTCCGCCACCCACGCAGACCAGAAAATAGACTATTTTTGCGTCCATTGCCTTTCGTGAAGGACATGGAATTTTTTGTTTAATTCATTATCGAGGACCTATCTTACGACTATTTTGCCGCCCCTCCCTGATGTTGGCGCCAGTGAAGGTTGCCCGGTGGAAATGTGGTGCATGTTATGGCAAGCAATAATGTAGACCATGGGCGTGCCGATTATTTGTGGACCCCAAGGAAATCCGAAAGTTGGCCCCCCTCCATTTCAAAATAAATGTATCAAACTTATCGATTCCCCACTCCCCTTGGGGGGCCTAAGGGGGGAGAGCCCGGAATGATTTCCTTGGTTGCCTCTGCCTTTTTAAGGCCCTGCACATGCGCATATGGCGCATGTCCACAAAAGTACGCGTGCAACAATGGGAGGGAATACAATTTTGACTTTTTTGTGTAAGTATTTTATGGATGGGCACAAAGACGTGTGAGTAACATCAGCGTGAGTTTTATTACCTGAAAGGGGTGGTGAAAAAAAATAATTTTTCCAACCTGCATGACAAAAAAAAAATTCATTTAGATCCTCTTATCTCATGCTCTCTTTTTTGGATATTTTTTTCTTGGCTGGTCGTCGGCTGGATTTGATCTCCAGACCACAAATTTGAGATTTTTTTTGAGATTGGCTCGGTTTAAGCCACTCGGCTGGCGAACCCTCCGCCACCCACGCAGACCAGAAAATAGACTATTTTTGCGTCCATTGCCTTTCGTGAAGGACATGGAATTTTTTGTTTAATTCATTATCGAGGACCTATCTTACGACTATTTTGCCGCCCCTCCCTGATGTTGGCGCCAGTGAAGGTTGCCCGGTGGAAATGTGGTGCATGTTATGGCAAGCAATAATGTAGACCATGGGCGTGCCGATTATTTGTGGACCCCAAGGAAATCCGAAAGTTGGCCCCCCTCCATTTCAAAATAAATGTATCAAACTTATCGATTCCCCACTCCCCTTGGGGGGCCTAAGGGGGGAGAGCCCGGAATGATTTCCTTGGTTGCCTCTGCCTTTTTAAGGCCCTGCACATGCGCATATGGCGCATGTCCACAAAAGTACGCGTGCAACAATGGGAGGGAATACAATTTTGACTTTTTTGTGTAAGTATTTTATGGATGGGCACAAAGACGTGTGAGTAACATCAGCGTGAGTTTTATTACCTGAAAGGGGTGGTGAAAAAAAATAATTTTTCCAACCTGCATGACAAAAAAAAAATTCATTTAGATCCTCTTATCTCATGCTCTCTTTTTTGGATATTTTTTTCTTGGCTGGTCGTCGGCTGGATTTGATCTCCAGACCACAAATTTGAGATTTTTTTTGAGATTGGCTCGGTTTAAGCCACTCGGCTGGCGAACCCTCCGCCACCCACGCAGACCAGAAAATAGACTATTTTTGCGTCCATTGCCTTTCGTGAAGGACATGGAATTTTTTGTTTAATTCATTATCGAGGACCTATCTTACGACTATTTTGCCGCCCCTCCCTGATGTTGGCGCCAGTGAAGGTTGCCCGGTGGAAATGTGGTGCATGTTATGGCAAGCAATAATGTAGACCATGGGCGTGCCGATTATTTGTGGACCCCAAGGAAATCCGAAAGTTGGCCCCCCTCCATTTCAAAATAAATGTATCAAACTTATCGATTCCCCACTCCCCTTGGGGGGCCTAAGGGGGGAGAGCCCGGAATGATTTCCTTGGTTGCCTCTGCCTTTTTAAGGCCCTGCACATGCGCATATGGCGCATGTCCACAAAAGTACGCGTGCAACAATGGGAGGGAATACAATTTTGACTTTTTTGTGTAAGTATTTTATGGATGGGCACAAAGACGTGTGAGTAACATCAGCGTGAGTTTTATTACCTGAAAGGGGTGGTGAAAAAAAATAATTTTTCCAACCTGCATGACAAAAAAAAAATTCATTTAGATCCTCTTATCTCATGCTCTCTTTTTTGGATATTTTTTTCTTGGCTGGTCGTCGGCTGGATTTGATCTCCAGACCACAAATTTGAGATTTTTTTTGAGATTGGCTCGGTTTAAGCCACTCGGCTGGCGAACCCTCCGCCACCCACGCAGACCAGAAAATAGACTATTTTTGCGTCCATTGCCTTTCGTGAAGGACATGGAATTTTTTGTTTAATTCATTATCGAGGACCTATCTTACGACTATTTTGCCGCCCCTCCCTGATGTTGGCGCCAGTGAAGGTTGCCCGGTGGAAATGTGGTGCATGTTATGGCAAGCAATAATGTAGACCATGGGCGTGCCGATTATTTGTGGACCCCAAGGAAATCCGAAAGTTGGCCCCCCTCCATTTCAAAATAAATGTATCAAACTTATCGATTCCCCACTCCCCTTGGGGGGCCTAAGGGGGGAGAGCCCGGAATGATTTCCTTGGTTGCCTCTGCCTTTTTAAGGCCCTGCACATGCGCATATGGCGCATGTCCACAAAAGTACGCGTGCAACAATGGGAGGGAATACAATTTTGACTTTTTTGTGTAAGTATTTTATGGATGGGCACAAAGACGTGTGAGTAACATCAGCGTGAGTTTTATTACCTGAAAGGGGTGGTGAAAAAAAATAATTTTTCCAACCTGCATGACAAAAAAAAAATTCATTTAGATCCTCTTATCTCATGCTCTCTTTTTTGGATATTTTTTTCTTGGCTGGTCGTCGGCTGGATTTGATCTCCAGACCACAAATTTGAGATTTTTTTTGAGATTGGCTCGGTTTAAGCCACGCGGCTGGCGAACCCTCCGCCACCCACGCAGACCAGAAAATAGACTATTTTTGCGTCCATTGCCTTTCGTGAAGGACATGGAATTTTTTGTTTAATTCATTATCGAGGACCTATCTTACGACTATTTTGCCGCCCCTCCCTGATGTTGGCGCCAGTGAAGGTTGCCCGGTGGAAATGTGGTGCATGTTATGGCAAGCAATAATGTAGACCATGGGCGTGCCGATTATTTGTGGACCCCAAGGAAATCCGAAAGTTGGCCCCCCTCCATTTCAAAATAAATGTATCAAACTTATCGATTCCCCACTCCCCTTGGGGGGCCTAAGGGGGGAGAGCCCGGAATGATTTCCTTGTTTGCCTTCGCCTGTTTAAGGCCCTGCACATGCGCATATGGCGCATGTCCACAAAAGTACGCGTGCAACAATGGGAGGGAATACAATTTTGACTATTTTGTGTAAGTATTTTATGGATGGGCACAAAGGTGTGTGAGTAACATCAGCGTGAGTTTCATTACCTGAAAGGGGTGGTGACAAAAAATAATTTTTCCAACCTGCATGACAAAAAAAAAATTCATTTAGATCCTCTTATCTCATGCTCTCTTTTTTGGATATTTTTTTCTTGGCTGGTCGTCGGCTGGATTTGATCTCCAGACCACAAATTTGAGATTTTTTTTTAGATTGGCTCGGTTTAAGCCACGCGGCTGGCGAACCCTCCGCCACCCACGCAGACCAGAAAATAGACTATTTTTGCGTCCATTGCCTTTCGTGAAGGACATGGAATTTTTTGTTTAATTCATTATCGAGGACCTATCTTACGACTATTTT
>CAXITT010003007.1:0-11218 GCA_964033795.1 Lymnaea stagnalis
TAGTGACTAAGTACCTGAATATTGTTGCTTAGTGACTAAGTAACTAAATATTATTCCTTGGTGACTAAGTAACTGAATATGTTTGCTTAGTGACTAAGTAACTGAATATTATTGCTTAGTGACTAAGCAACTGAATATTATTGCTTAATGTCTAAGTAACTAATATTATTGCTTAGTGACTAAGTAACTGAATATTATTGCTAAGTGACTAAGTAACTGAATATTATTGCTTAGTGACTAAGTAACTGAATATTATTGCTTAGTGACTAAGTAAATTAATATTATTGCTAAGTGACTAAGTAACTGAGTAATATTGTTTAGTGACTAAGTTACTGACTATTATTGCTTAGTGACTAAGTAACTAAATATTATTGCTTAGTGACTAAGTACCTGAATATTGTTGCTTAGTGACTAAGTAACTAAATATTATTCCTTGGTGACTAAGTAACTGAATATGTTTGCTTAGTGACTAAGTAACTGAATATTATTGCTTAGTGACTAAGTAACTGAATATTATTGCTAAGTGACTAAGTATCTGAATATTATTGCTTAGTGACTAAGTAACTGAATATTATTGCTTAATGACTAAGTAACTGAATATTATTGCTTAATGACTAAGTAACTGAATATTATTGCTTAATGACTAAGTAACTGAATATTATTGCTTAATGACTAAGTAACTGAATATTATTGCTTAATGACTAAGTAACTGAATATTATTGCTTAATGACTAAGTAACTGAATATTATTGCTTAATGACTAAGTAACTGAATATTATTGCTTAATGACTAAGTAACTGAATATTATTGCTTAATGACTAAGTAACTGAATATTATTGCTTAATGACTAAGTAACTGAATATTATTGCTTAATGACTAAGTAACTGAATATTATTGCTTAATGACTAAGTAACTGAATATTATTGCTTAATGACTAAGTAACTGAATATTATTGCTTAATGACTAAGTAACTGAATATTATTGCTTAATGACTAAGTAACTGAATATTATTGCTTAATGACTAAGTAACTGAATATTATTGCTTAATGACTAAGTAACTGAATATTATTGCTTAATGACTAAGTAACTGAATATTATTGCTTAATGACTAAGTAACTGAATATTATTGCTTAATGACTAAGTAACTGAATATTATTGCTTAATGACTAAGTAACTGAATATTATTGCTTAATGACTAAGTAACTGAATATTATTGCTTAATGACTAAGTAACTGAATATTATTGCTTAATGACTAAGTAACTGAATATTATTGCTTAATGACTAAGTAACTGAATATTATTGCTTAATGACTAAGTAACTGAATATTATTGCTTAATGACTAAGTAACTGAATATTATTGCTTAATGACTAAGTAACTGAATATTATTGCTTAATGACTAAGTAACTGAATATTATTGCTTAATGACTAAGTAACTGAATATTATTGCTTAATGACTAAGTAACTGAATATTATTGCTTAATGACTAAGTAACTGAATATTATTGCTTAATGACTAAGTAACTGAATATTATTGCTTAATGACTAAGTAACTGAATATTATTGCTTAATGACTAAGTAACTGAATATTATTGCTTAATGACTAAGTAACTGAATATTATTGCTTAATGACTAAGTAACTGAATATTATTGCTTAATGACTAAGTAACTGAATATTATTGCTTAATGACTAAGTAACTGAATATTATTGCTTAATGACTAAGTAACTGAATATTATTGCTTAATGACTAAGTAACTGAATATTATTGCTTAATGACTAAGTAACTGAATATTATTGCTTAATGACTAAGTAACTGAATATTATTGCTTAATGACTAAGTAACTGAATATTATTGCTTAATGACTAAGTAACTGAATATTATTGCTTAACGACTAAGTAACTGAATATTATTGCTTAGTGACTAAGTAACTGAATATTATTGCTTAATGACTAAGTAACTGAATATTATTGCTTAATGACTAAGTAACTGAATATTATTGCTTAGTAACAACGTAACTGAATATAATTTCTTAGTGACTAAGTAACTGAAAATTATTGCTTAAGGACTAAGTAACTGAATCTTATTGCTTAATGAATAAGTAACTGAATATTATTGCTTAATGACTAAGTAACTGAATATTATTGCTTAGTAACAACGTAACTGAATATAATTTCTTAGTGACTAAGTAACTGAAAATTATTGCTTAAGGACTAAGTAACTGAATCTTATTGCTTAATGAATAAGTAACTGAATATTATTGCTTAATGACTAAGTAACTGAATATTATTGCTTAGTAACTAAGTAACTGAATATTATTGCTTAATGACTAAGCAGCTGAATATTATTGCTTAATGACTAAGTAACTGAATATTATTTCTTAGTGACTAAGTAACTGAATATTATTGCTTAATGACTAAGTAACTGGATATTATTGCTTAATGACTAAGTAACTGAATATTATTGCTTAGGAACTAAGTAACTGAATATTATTGCTTAGTGACTAGGTAACTGAATATTATTACTTAATGACTAAGTAACTGAAAATTTTTGCTTAATGACTAAGTAACTGAATATTTTTGCCCAAGTGACTAAGTAACTGAATATTATTGCTTAATGACTAAGTAATTGAATATTAATGCTTAGTAACTAAGTAACTGAATATTATTGCTTAATGACTAAGTAACTGAATATTATTGCTTAATGACTAAGTAACTGAATATTATTGCTTAATGACTAAGTAACTGAATATTATTGCTTAGTAACTAAGTAACTGAATATTATTGCTTAATGACTAAGTAACTGAATATTATTGCTTAATGACTAAGTAACTGAATATTATTGCTTAATGACTAAGTAACTGAATATTATTGCTTAATGACTAAGTAACTGAATATTATTGCTTAATGACTAAGTAACTGAATATTATTGCTTAATGACTAAGTAACTGAATATTATTGCTTAATGACTAAGTAACTGAATATTATTGCTTAATGACTAAGTAACTGAATATTATTGCTTAATGACTAAGTAACTGAATATTATTGCTTAATGACTAAGTAACTGAATATTATTGCTTAATGACTAAGTAACTGAATATTATTGCTTAATGACTAAGTAACTGAATATTATTGCTTAATGACTAAGTAACTGAATATTATTGCTTAATGACTAAGTAACTGAATATTATTGCTTAATGACTAAGTAACTGAATATTATTGCTTAATGACTAAGTAACTGAATATTATTGCTTAATGACTAAGTAACTGAATATTATTGCTTAATGACTAAGTAACTGAATATTATTGCTTAATGACTAAGTAACTGAATATTATTGCTTAATGACTAAGTAACTGAATATTATTGCTTAATGACTAAGTAACTGAATATTATTGCTTAATGACTAAGTAACTGAATATTATTGCTTAATGACTAAGTAACTGAATATTATTGCTTAATGACTAAGTAACTGAATATTATTGCTTAATGACTAAGTAACTGAATATTATTGCTTAATGACTAAGTAACTGAATATTATTGCTTAATGACTAAGTAACTGAATATTATTGCTTAATGACTAAGTAACTGAATATTATTGCTTAATGACTAAGTAACTGAATATTATTGCTTAATGACTAAGTAACTGAATATTATTGCTTAATGACTAAGTAACTGAATATTATTGCTTAATGACTAAGTAACTGAATATTATTGCTTAATGACTAAGTAACTGAATATTATTGCTTAATGACTAAGTAACTGAATATTATTGCTTAATGACTAAGTAACTGAATATTATTGCTTAATGACTAAGTAACTGAATATTATTGCTTAATGACTAAGTAACTGAATATTATTGCTTAATGACTAAGTAACTGAATATTATTGCTTAATGACTAAGTAACTGAATATTATTGCTTAATGACTAAGTAACTGAATATTATTGCTTAATGACTAAGTAACTGAATATTATTGCTTAATGACTAAGTAACTGAATATTATTGCTTAATGACTAAGTAACTGAATATTATTGCTTAATGACTAAGTAACTGAATATTATTGCTTAATGACTAAGTAACTGAATATTATTGCTTAATGACTAAGTAACTGAATATTATTGCTTAATGACTAAGTAACTGAATATTATTGCTTAATGACTAAGTAACTGAATATTATTGCTTAATGACTAAGTAACTGAATATTATTGCTTAATGACTAAGTAACTGAATATTATTGCTTAATGACTAAGTAACTGAATATTATTGCTTAATGACTAAGTAACTGAATATTATTGCTTAATGACTAAGTAACTGAATATTATTGCTTAATGACTAAGTAACTGAATATTATTGCTTAATGACTAAGTAACTGAATATTATTGCTTAATGACTAAGTAACTGAATATTATTGCTTAATGACTAAGTAACTGAATATTATTGCTTAATGACTAAGTAACTGAATATTATTGCTTAATGACTAAGTAACTGAATATTATTGCTTAATGACTAAGTAACTGAATATTATTGCTTAATGACTAAGTAACTGAATATTATTGCTTAGTGACTAAGTAACTGAATATTATTGCTTAGTGACTAAGTAACTGAATATTATTGCTTAATGACTAAGTAACTGAATATTTTTGCCCAAGTGACTAAGTAACTGAATATTATTGCTTTATGACTAAGTAACTGAATAATATTGCTTAATGACTAAGTAACTGAATATTATTGCTTAATGACTAAGTAACTGAATATTATTGCTTAATGACAAAGTAACTGAATATTATTGCTTAATGACTAAGTAACTGAATATTATTGCTTAATGACTAAGTAACTGAATATTATTGCTTAGTGACTAAGTAACTGAATATTATTGCTTAATGACTAAGTAACTCAATATCATTGCTTAATGACTAAGTAACTGAATATTATTGCTTAATGACTAAGTAACTGAATATATTGCTTAGTGACTAAGTAACTGAATATTATTGCTTAATGACTAAGTAACTGAATATTTTTGCCCAAGTGACTAAGTAACTGAATATTATTGCTTTATGACTAAGTAACTGAACATTATTGCTTAATGACTAAGTAACTGAATATTATTGCTTAATGACTAAGTAACTGAATATTATTGCTTAATGACTAAGTAACTGAATATTATTGCTTAATGACTAAGTAACTGAATATTATTGCTTAATGACTAAGTAACTGAATATTATTGCTTAATGACTAAGTAACTGAATATTATTGCTTAATGACTAAGTAACTGAATATTATTGCTTAATGACTAAGTAACTGAATATTATTGCTTAATGACTAAGTAACTGAATATTATTGCTTAATGACTAAGTAACTGAATATTATTGCTTAATGACTAAGTAACTGAATATTATTGCTTAATGACTAAGTAACTGAATATTATTGCTTAATGACTAAGTAACTGAATATTATTGCTTAATGACTAAGTAACTGAATATTATTGCTTAATGACTAAGTAACTGAATATTATTGCTTAATGACTAAGTAACTGAATATTATTGCTTAATGACTAAGTAACTGAATATTATTGCTTAATGACTAAGTAACTGAATATTATTGCTTAATGACTAAGTAACTGAATATTATTGCTTAATGACTAAGTAACTGAATATTATTGCTTAATGACTAAGTAACTGAATATTATTGCTTAATGACTAAGTAACTGAATATTATTGCTTAATGACTAAGTAACTGAATATTATTGCTTAATGACTAAGTAACTGAATATTATTGCTTAATGACTAAGTAACTGAATATTATTGCTTAATGACTAAGTAACTGAATATTATTGCTTAATGACTAAGTAACTGAATATTATTGCTTAATGACTAAGTAACTGAATATTATTGCTTAATGACTAAGTAACTGAATATTATTGCTTAATGACTAAGTAACTGAATATTATTGCTTAATGACTAAGTAACTGAATATTATTGCTTAATGACTAAGTAACTGAATATTATTGCTTAATGACTAAGTAACTGAATATTATTGCTTAATGACTAAGTAACTGAATATTATTGCTTAATGACTAAGTAACTGAATATTATTGCTTAATGACTAAGTAACTGAATATTATTGCTTAATGACTAAGTAACTGAATATTATTGCTTAATGACTAAGTAACTGAATATTATTGCTTAATGACTAAGTAACTGAATATTATTGCTTAATGACTAAGTAACTGAATATTATTGCTTAATGACTAAGTAACTGAATATTATTGCTTAATGACTAAGTAACTGAATATTATTGCTTAATGACTAAGTAACTGAATATTATTGCTTAATGACTAAGTAACTGAATATTATTGCTTAATGACTAAGTAACTGAATATTATTGCTTAATGACTAAGTAACTGAATATTATTGCTTAATGACTAAGTAACTGAATATTATTGCTTAATGACTAAGTAACTGAATATTATTGCTTAATGACTAAGTAACTGAATATTATTGCTTAATGACTAAGTAACTGAATATTATTGCTTAATGACTAAGTAACTGAATATTATTGCTTAATGACTAAGTAACTGAATATTATTGCTTAATGACTAAGTAACTGAATATTATTGCTTAATGACTAAGTAACTGAATATTATTGCTTAATGACTAAGTAACTGAATATTATTGCTTAATGACTAAGTAACTGAATATTATTGCTTAATGACTAAGTAACTGAATATTATTGCTTAATGACTAAGTAACTGAATATTATTGCTTAATGACTAAGTAACTGAATATTATTGCTTAATGACTAAGTAACTGAATATTATTGCTTAATGACTAAGTAACTGAATATTATTGCTTAATGACTAAGTAACTGAATATTATTGCTTAATGACTAAGTAACTGAATATTATTGCTTAATGACTAAGTAACTGAATATTATTGCTTAATGACTAAGTAACTGAATATTATTGCTTAATGACTAAGTAACTGAATATTATTGCTTAATGACTAAGTAACTGAATATTATTGCTTAATGACTAAGTAACTGAATATTATTGCTTAATGACTAAGTAACTGAATATTATTGCTTAATGACTAAGTAACTGAATATTATTGCTTAATGACTAAGTAACTGAATATTATTGCTTAATGACTAAGTAACTGAATATTATTGCTTAATGACTAAGTAACTGAATATTATTGCTTAATGACTAAGTAACTGAATATTATTGCTTAATGACTAAGTAACTGAATATTATTGCTTAATGACTAAGTAACTGAATATTATTGCTTAATGACTAAGTAACTGAATATTATTGCTTAATGACTAAGTAACTGAATATTATTGCTTAATGACTAAGTAACTGAATATTATTGCTTAATGACTAAGTAACTGAATATTATTGCTTAATGACTAAGTAACTGAATATTATTGCTTAATGACTAAGTAACTGAATATTATTGCTTAATGACTAAGTAACTGAATATTATTGCTTAATGACTAAGTAACTGAATATTATTGCTTAATGACTAAGTAACTGAATATTATTGCTTAATGACTAAGTAACTGAATATTATTGCTTAATGACTAAGTAACTGAATATTATTGCTTAATGACTAAGTAACTGAATATTATTGCTTAATGACTAAGTAACTGAATATTATTGCTTAATGACTAAGTAACTGAATATTATTGCTTAATGACTAAGTAACTGAATGTTATTGCTTAATGACTAAGTAACTGAATATTATTGCTTAATGACTAAGTAACTGAATATTATTGCTTAATGACTAAGTAACTGAATATTATTGCTTACTGACTAAGTAACTGAATATTATTGCTTAATGACTAAGTAACTGAATATTATTGCTTAATGACTAAGTAACTGAATATTATAGCTTAATGACTAAGTAACTGAATATTATTGCTTAGTGACTAAGTAACTGAATATTATTGCTTAATGACTAAGTAACTGAATATTATTGCTTAATGAATAAGTAACTGAATATTATTGCTTAATGACTAAGTAACCGAATATTATTGCTTCATGACTAAGTAACTGAATATTATTGCTAAATGACTAAGTAACTGAATATTATTGCTTAATGACTAAGTAACTGAATATTATTGCTTAATGACTAAGTAACTAAATATTATTGCTTAATGACTAAGTAACTGAATATTATTGCTTAGTGACTAAGTAACTGAATATTATTGCTTAATGACTAAGTAACTGAATATTTTTGCCCAAGTGACTAAGTAACTGAATATTATTGCTTAATGACTATGTAACTGAATATTATTGCTTAATGACTAAGTAAATGAATATTATTGCTTAATGACTAAGTAACTGAATATTATTGCTTAATGACTAAGTAACTGAATATTATTGCTTAATGACTAAGTAACTGAATATTATTGCTTAATGACTAAGTAACTGAATATTATTGCTTAATGACTAAGTAACTGAATATTATTGCTTAATGCCTAAGTAACTGAATATTATTCCTTAATGACTAAATAACGGAATATTTTTGCTTAATGACTAAGTAACTGAATATTTTTGCTTAATGACTAAGTAACTGAATAGTATTGCTTAATGACTAAGTAACTGAATATTATTGCTTAGTGACTAAGTAACTGAATATTATTGCTTAGTGACTAAGTAACTGAATATTAATGCTTAATGACTAAGTAACTGAATATTATTGCTTAGTAACTAAGTAACTCAATATTATTGTTTAATGACTAAGTAACTGAATATTATTGCTTAATGACTAAGTAACTGAATATTATTGCTTAATGACTAAGTAACTGAATATTATTACTTAGTAACTAAGTAACTGTATATTATTGCTTAGTTACTAAGTAACTGAATATTATTGCTTAATGACTAAGTAACTGAATATTATTGCTTAATGACTAAGTAACTGAATATTATTGCTTAATGACTAAGTAACTGAATATTATTGCTTAATGACTAAGTAACTGAATATTATTGCTTAATGACTAAGTAACTGAATATTATTGCTTAATGACTAAGTAACTGAATATTATTGCTTAATGACTAAGTAACTGAATATTATTGCTTAATGACTAAGTAACTGAATATTATTGCTTAATGACTAAGTAACTGAATATTATTGCTTAATGACTAAGTAACTGAATATTATTGCTTAATGACTAAGTAACTGAATATTATTGCTTAATGACTAAGTAACTGAATATTATTGCTTAATGACTAAGTAACTGAATATTATTGCTTAATGACTAAGTAACTGAATATTATTGCTTAATGACTAAGTAACTGAATATTATTGCTTAATGACTAAGTAACTGAATATTATTGCTTAATGACTAAGTAACTGAATATTATTGCTTAATGACTAAGTAACTGAATATTATTGCTTAATGACTAAGTAACTGAATATTATTGCTTAATGACTAAGTAACTGAATATTATTGCTTAATGACTAAGTAACTGAATATTATTGCTTAATGACTAAGTAACTGAATATTATTGCTTAATGACTAAGTAACTGAATATTATTGCTTAATGACTAAGTAACTGAATATTATTGCTTAATGACTAAGTAACTGAATATTATTGCTTAATGACTAAGTAACTGAATATTATTGCTTAATGACTAAGTAACTGAATATTATTGCTTAATGACTAAGTAACTGAATATTATTGCTTAATGACTAAGTAACTGAATATTATTGCTTAATGACTAAGTAACTGAATATTATTGCTTAATGACTAAGTAACTGAATATTATTGCTTAATGACTAAGTAACTGAATATTATTGCTTAATGACTAAGTAACTGAATATTATTGCTTAATGACTAAGTAACTGAATATTATTGCTTAATGACTAAGTAACTGAATATTATTGCTTAATGACTAAGTAACTGAATATTATTGCTTAATGACTAAGTAACTGAATATTATTGCTTAATGACTAAGTAACTGAATATTATTGCTTAATGACTAAGTAACTGAATATTATTGCTTAATGACTAAGTAACTGAATATTATTGCTTAATGACTAAGTAACTGAATATTATTGCTTAATGACTAAGTAACTGAATATTATTGCTTAATGACTAAGTAACTGAATATTATTGCTTAATGACTAAGTAACTGAATATTATTGCTTAATGACTAAGTAACTGAATATTATTGCTTAATGACTAAGTAACTGAATATTATTGCTTAATGACTAAGTAACTGAATATTATTGCTTAATGACTAAGTAACTGAATATTATTGCTTAATGACTAAGTAACTGAATATTATTGCTTAATGACTAAGTAACTGAATATTATTGCTTAATGACTAAGTAACTGAATATTATTGCTTAATGACTAAGTAACTGAATATTATTGCTTAATGACTAAGTAACTGAATATTATTGCTTAATGACTAAGTAACTGAATATTATTGCTTAATGACTAAGTAACTGAATATTATTGCTTAATGACTAAGTAACTGAATATTATTGCTTAATGACTAAGTAACTGAATATTATTGCTTAATGACTAAGTAACTGAATATTATTGCTTAATGACTAAGTAACTGAATATTATTGCTTAATGACTAAGTAACTGAATATTATTGCTTAATGACTAAGTAACTGAATATTATTGCTTAATGACTAAGTAACTGAATATTATTGCTTAATGACTAAGTAACTGAATATTATTGCTTAATGACTAAGTAACTTAATATTATTGCTTAATGACTAAGTAACTGAATATTATTGCTCAGTGACTAAGTAACTGGATATAATTGCTTAATGACTAAGTAACTGAATATTATTGCTTAATGACTAAGTAACTGAATATTATTGCTTAGTAACTAAGTAACTGAATATTATTGCTTAGTAACTAAGTAACTGAATATTATTGCTTAGTGACTAAGTAACTGAATATTATTGATTAATGACTAAGTAACTTAATATTTTTGCCCAAGTAACTAAGTAACTGAAAATTATTGCTTAATGACTAAGTAACTGAATATTATTGCTTAATGACTAAGTAACTGAATATTATTGCTTAATGACTAAGTAACTGAATATTATTGCTTAATGACTAAGTAACTGATTATTATTGCTTAGGGACTAAGTAACTGAATATTATTGCTTAATGACTACGTAACTGAATATTATTGCTTAATGACTAAGTAACTGAATATTATTGCTTAATGACTAAGTAACTGAATA
>CAXITT010003150.1:0-10257 GCA_964033795.1 Lymnaea stagnalis
CACGTGCCAGATTACCACAGTAAAAGTAAAGCTACCCTAGAAACACGTGCCAGATTACCACAGTAAAAGTAAAGCTACCCTAGAAACACGTGCCAGATTACCACAGTAAAAGTAAAGCTACCCTAGAAACACGTGCCAGATTACCACAGTAAAAGTAAAGCTACCCTAGAAACACGTGCCAGATTACCACAGTAAAAGTAAAGCTACCCTAGAAACACGTGCCAGATTACCACAGTAAAAGTAAAGCTACCCTAGAAACACGTGCCAGATTACCACAGTAAAAGTAAAGCTACCCTAGAAACACGTGCCAGATTACCACAGTAAAAGTAAAGCTACCCTAGAAACACGTGCCAGATTTTGAGGGATTTGAAAGGTTCTCAAGCTTACCCACAGAAAATAAAATGATCTCTTCTTTTCTCTCAACAAAAGTATTTGTAAAATAGTACTAGAATAGGATGGTATGACTTACTGCAATGTACTTTGTGTTGTTCCAGTTCTTGGTTTGGTCAGACAGGTCACAGGCAGTCATCAGTAGACACAGGAGAATGTGTTTGTGTTTGGGGTTGTTTCTGTCATAGCTGTCACCTGGTGGACATTAAGATAAGGTTAGCATCACTTGTATGTGATAAATGACCAAAGTGGTCTATCTTATATGTGATAAATGACCAAAGTGGTCTATCTTATAGATCTATGTGATAAATGACCAAAGTGGTCCATCTTATATGTGATAAATGATTGAAGTGGTCTATCTTATATGTGAGAAATGGCCGAAGTGGTCTATCTTATAGATCTATGTGAGAAATGACCGAAGTGGTCTATCTTATATGTGATAAATGACCAAAGTGGTCTATCATATATGTGATAAATGACCAAAGTGGTCTATCATATATGTGATAAATGACCAAAGTGGTCTATCATATATGTGATAAATGACCAGTGGTCTATCATATATGTGATAAATGACCAAAGTGGTCTATCATATATGTGATAAATGACCAAAGTGGTCTATCATATATGTGATAAATGACCAAAGTGGTCTGATACAAATATAACGAGAATAGGGTGAGAATACTATTTTGAACTGATTGATGTAATGGTAGAATGTAAATGTTTTGATTGATGTAATGGTAGAATGTAAATGTTTTGATTGATGTAATGGTAGAATGTAAATGTTTTGATTGATGTAATGGTAGAATGTAAATGTTTTGATTGATGTAATGGTAGAATGTAAATGTTTTGATTGATGTAATGGTAGAATGTAAATGTTTTGATTGATGTAATGGTAGAATGTAAATGTTTTGATTGATGTAATGGTAGAATGTAAATGTTTTGATTGATGTAATGGTAGAATGTAAATGTTTTGATTGATGTAATGGTAGAATGTAAATGTTTTGATTGATGTAATGGTAGAATGTAAATGTTTTGATTGATGTAATGGTAGAATGTAAATGTTTTGATTGATGTAATGGTAGAATGTAAATGTTTTGATTGATGTAATGGTAGAATGTAAATGTTTTGATTGATGTAATGGTAGAATGTAAATGTTTTGATTGATGTAATGGTAGAATGTAAATGTTTTGATTGATGTAATGGTAGAATGTAAATGTTTTGATTGATGTAATGGTAGAATGTAAATGTTTTGATTGATGTAATGGTAGAATGTAAATGTTTTGATTGATGTAATGGTAGAATGTAAATGTTTTGATTGATGTAATGGTAGAATGTAAATGTTTTGATTGATGTAATGGTAGAATGTAAATGTTTTGATTGATGTAATGGTAGAATGTAAATGTTTTGATTGATGTAATGGTAGAATGTAAATGTTTTGATTGATGTAATGGTAGAATGTAAATGTTTTGATTGATGTAATGGTAGAATGTAAATGTTTTGATTGATGTAATGGTAGAATGTAAATGTTTTGATTGATGTAATGGTAGAATGTAAATGTTTTGATTGATGTAATGGTAGAATGTAAATGTTTTGATTGATGTAATGGTAGAATGTAAATGTTTTGATTGATGTAATGGTAGAATGTAAATGTTTTGATTGATGTAATGGTAGAATGTAAATGTTTTGATTGATGTAATGGTAGAATGTAAATGTTTTGATTGATGTAATGGTAGAATGTAAATGTTTTGATTGATGTAATGGTAGAATGTAAATGTTTTGATTGATGTAATGGTAGAATGTAAATGTTTTGATTGATGTAATGGTAGAATGTAAATGTTTTGATTGATGTAATGGTAGAATGTAAATGTTTTGATTGATGTAATGGTAGAATGTAAATGTTTTGATTGATGTAATGGTAGAATGTAAATGTTTTGATTGATGTAATGGTAGAATGTAAATGTTTTGATTGATGTAATGGTAGAATGTAAATGTTTTGATTGATGTAATGGTAGAATGTAAATGTTTTGATTGATGTAATGGTAGAATGTAAATGTTTTGATTGATGTAATGGTAGAATGTAAATGTTTTGATTGATGTAATGGTAGAATGTAAATGTTTTGATTGATGTAATGGTAGAATGTAAATGTTTTGATTGATGTAATGGTAGAATGTAAATGTTTTGATTGATGTAATGGTAGAATGTAAATGTTTTGATTGATGTAATGGTAGAATGTAAATGTTTTGATTGATGTAATGGTAGAATGTAAATGTTTTGATTGATGTAATGGTAGAATGTAAATGTTTTGATTGATGTAATGGTAGAATGTAAATGTTTTGATTGATGTAATGGTAGAATGTAAATGTTTTGATTGATGTAATGGTAGAATGTAAATGTTTTGATTGATGTAATGGTAGAATGTAAATGTTTTGATTGATGTAATGGTAGAATGTAAATGTTTTGATTGATGTAATGGTAGAATGTAAATGTTTTGATTGATGTAATGGTAGAATGTAAATGTTTTGATTGATGTAATGGTAGAATGTAAATGTTTTGATTGATGTAATGGTAGAATGTAAATGTTTTGATTGATGTAATGGTAGAATGTAAATGTTTTGATTGATGTAATGGTAGAATGTAAATGTTTTGATTGATGTAATGGTAGAATGTAAATGTTTTGATTGATGTAATGGTAGAATGTAAATGTTTTGATTGATGTAATGGTAGAATGTAAATGTTTTGATTGATGTAATGGTAGAATGTAAATGTTTTGATTGATGTAATGGTAGAATGTAAATGTTTTGATTGATGTAATGGTAGAATGTAAATGTTTTGATTGATGTAATGGTAGAATGTAAATGTTTTGATTGATGTAATGGTAGAATGTAAATGTTTTGATTGATGTAATGGTAGAATGTAAATGTTTTGATTGATGTAATGGTAGAATGTAAATGTTTTGATTGATGTAATGGTAGAATGTAAATGTTTTGATTGATGTAATGGTAGAATGTAAATGTTTTGATTGATGTAATGGTAGAATGTAAATGTTTTGATTGATGTAATGGTAGAATGTAAATGTTTTGATTGATGTAATGGTAGAATGTAAATGTTTTGATTGATGTAATGGTAGAATGTAAATGTTTTGATTGATGTAATGGTAGAATGTAAATGTTTTGATTGATGTAATGGTAGAATGTAAATGTTTTGATTGATGTAATGGTAGAATGTAAATGTTTTGATTGATGTAATGGTAGAATGTAAATGTTTTGATTGATGTAATGGTAGAATGTAAATGTTTTGATTGATGTAATGGTAGAATGTAAATGTTTTGATTGATGTAATGGTAGAATGTAAATGTTTTGATTGATGTAATGGTAGAATGTAAATGTTTTGATTGATGTAATGGTAGAATGTAAATGTTTTGATTGATGTAATGGTAGAATGTAAATGTTTTGATTGATGTAATGGTAGAATGTAAATGTTTTGATTGATGTAATGGTAGAATGTAAATGTTTTGATTGATGTAATGGTAGAATGTAAATGTTTTGATTGATGTAATGGTAGAATGTAAATGTTTTGATTGATGTAATGGTAGAATGTAAATGTTTTGATTGATGTAATGGTAGAATGTAAATGTTTTGATTGATGTAATGGTAGAATGTAAATGTTTTGATTGATGTAATGGTAGAATGTAAATGTTTTGATTGATGTAATGGTAGAATGTAAATGTTTTGATTGATGTAATGGTAGAATGTAAATGTTTTGATTGATGTAATGGTAGAATGTAAATGTTTTGATTGATGTAATGGTAGAATGTAAATGTTTTGATTGATGTAATGGTAGAATGTAAATGTTTTGATTGATGTAATGGTAGAATGTAAATGTTTTGATTGATGTAATGGTAGAATGTAAATGTTTTGATTGATGTAATGGTAGAATGTAAATGTTTTGATTGATGTAATGGTAGAATGTAAATGTTTTGATTGATGTAATGGTAGAATGTAAATGTTTTGATTGATGTAATGGTAGAATGTAAATGTTTTGATTGATGTAATGGTAGAATGTAAATGTTTTGATTGATGTAATGGTAGAATGTAAATGTTTTGATTGATGTAATGGTAGAATGTAAATGTTTTGATTGATGTAATGGTAGAATGTAAATGTTTTGATTGATGTAATGGTAGAATGTAAATGTTTTGATTGATGTAATGGTAGAATGTAAATGTTTTGATTGATGTAATGGTAGAATGTAAATGTTTTGATTGATGTAATGGTAGAATGTAAATGTTTTGATTGATGTAATGGTAGAATGTAAATGTTTTGATTGATGTAATGGTAGAATGTAAATGTTTTGATTGATGTAATGGTAGAATGTAAATGTTTTGATTGATGTAATGGTAGAATGTAAATGTTTTGATTGATGTAATGGTAGAATGTAAATGTTTTGATTGATGTAATGGTAGAATGTAAATGTTTTGATTGATGTAATGGTAGAATGTAAATGTTTTGATTGATGTAATGGTAGAATGTAAATGTTTTGATTGATGTAATGGTAGAATGTAAATGTTTTGATTGATGTAATGGTAGAATGTAAATGTTTTGATTGATGTAATGGTAGAATGTAAATGTTTTGATTGATGTAATGGTAGAATGTAAATGTTTTGATTGATGTAATGGTAGAATGTAAATGTTTTGATTGATGTAATGGTAGAATGTAAATGTTTTGATTGATGTAATGGTAGAATGTAAATGTTTTGATTGATGTAATGGTAGAATGTAAATGTTTTGATTGATGTAATGGTAGAATGTAAATGTTTTGATTGATGTAATGGTAGAATGTAAATGTTTTGATTGATGTAATGGTAGAATGTAAATGTTTTGATTGATGTAATGGTAGAATGTAAATGTTTTGATTGATGTAATGGTAGAATGTAAATGTTTTGATTGATGTAATGGTAGAATGTAAATGTTTTGATTGATGTAATGGTAGAATGTAAATGTTTTGATTGATGTAATGGTAGAATGTAAATGTTTTGATTGATGTAATGGTAGAATGTAAATGTTTTGATTGATGTAATGGTAGAATGTAAATGTTTTGATTGATGTAATGGTAGAATGTAAATGTTTTGATTGATGTAATGGTAGAATGTAAATGTTTTGATTGATGTAATGGTAGAATGTAAATGTTTTGATTGATGTAATGGTAGAATGTAAATGTTTTGATTGATGTAATGGTAGAATGTAAATGTTTTGATTGATGTAATGGTAGAATGTAAATGTTTTGATTGATGTAATGGTAGAATGTAAATGTTTTGATTGATGTAATGGTAGAATGTAAATGTTTTGATTGATGTAATGGTAGAATGTAAATGTTTTGATTGATGTAATGGTAGAATGTAAATGTTTTGATTGATGTAATGGTAGAATGTAAATGTTTTGATTGATGTAATGGTAGAATGTAAATGTTTTGATTGATGTAATGGTAGAATGTAAATGTTTTGATTGATGTAATGGTAGAATGTAAATGTTTTGATTGATGTAATGGTAGAATGTAAATGTTTTGATTGATGTAATGGTAGAATGTAAATGTTTTGATTGATGTAATGGTAGAATGTAAATGTTTTGATTGATGTAATGGTAGAATGTAAATGTTTTGATTGATGTAATGGTAGAATGTAAATGTTTTGATTGATGTAATGGTAGAATGTAAATGTTTTGATTGATGTAATGGTAGAATGTAAATGTTTTGATTGATGTAATGGTAGAATGTAAATGTTTTGATTGATGTAATGGTAGAATGTAAATGTTTTGATTGATGTAATGGTAGAATGTAAATGTTTTGATTGATGTAATGGTAGAATGTAAATGTTTTGATTGATGTAATGGTAGAATGTAAATGTTTTGATTGATGTAATGGTAGAATGTAAATGTTTTGATTGATGTAATGGTAGAATGTAAATGTTTTGATTGATGTAATGGTAGAATGTAAATGTTTTGATTGATGTAATGGTAGAATGTAAATGTTTTGATTGATGTAATGGTAGAATGTAAATGTTTTGATTGATGTAATGGTAGAATGTAAATGTTTTGATTGATGTAATGGTAGAATGTAAATGTTTTGATTGATGTAATGGTAGAATGTAAATGTTTTGATTGATGTAATGGTAGAATGTAAATGTTTTGATTGATGTAATGGTAGAATGTAAATGTTTTGATTGATGTAATGGTAGAATGTAAATGTTTTGATTGATGTAATGGTAGAATGTAAATGTTTTGATTGATGTAATGGTAGAATGTAAATGTTTTGATTGATGTAATGGTAGAATGTAAATGTTTTGATTGATGTAATGGTAGAATGTAAATGTTTTGATTGATGTAATGGTAGAATGTAAATGTTTTGATTGATGTAATGGTAGAATGTAAATGTTTTGATTGATGTAATGGTAGAATGTAAATGTTTTGATTGATGTAATGGTAGAATGTAAATGTTTTGATTGATGTAATGGTAGAATGTAAATGTTTTGATTGATGTAATGGTAGAATGTAAATGTTTTGATTGATGTAATGGTAGAATGTAAATGTTTTGATTGATGTAATGGTAGAATGTAAATGTTTTGATTGATGTAATGGTAGAATGTAAATGTTTTGATTGATGTAATGGTAGAATGTAAATGTTTTGATTGATGTAATGGTAGAATGTAAATGTTTTGATTGATGTAATGGTAGAATGTAAATGTTTTGATTGATGTAATGGTAGAATGTAAATGTTTTGATTGATGTAATGGTAGAATGTAAATGTTTTGATTGATGTAATGGTAGAATGTAAATGTTTTGATTGATGTAATGGTAGAATGTAAATGTTTTGATTGATGTAATGGTAGAATGTAAATGTTTTGATTGATGTAATGGTAGAATGTAAATGTTTTGATTGATGTAATGGTAGAATGTAAATGTTTTGATTGATGTAATGGTAGAATGTAAATGTTTTGATTGATGTAATGGTAGAATGTAAATGTTTTGATTGATGTAATGGTAGAATGTAAATGTTTTGATTGATGTAATGGTAGAATGTAAATGTTTTGATTGATGTAATGGTAGAATGTAAATGTTTTGATTGATGTAATGGTAGAATGTAAATGTTTTGATTGATGTAATGGTAGAATGTAAATGTTTTGATTGATGTAATGGTAGAATGTAAATGTTTTGATTGATGTAATGGTAGAATGTAAATGTTTTGATTGATGTAATGGTAGAATGTAAATGTTTTGATTGATGTAATGGTAGAATGTAAATGTTTTGATTGATGTAATGGTAGAATGTAAATGTTTTGATTGATGTAATGGTAGAATGTAAATGTTTTGATTGATGTAATGGTAGAATGTAAATGTTTTGATTGATGTAATGGTAGAATGTAAATGTTTTGATTGATGTAATGGTAGAATGTAAATGTTTTGATTGATGTAATGGTAGAATGTAAATGTTTTGATTGATGTAATGGTAGAATGTAAATGTTTTGATTGATGTAATGGTAGAATGTAAATGTTTTGATTGATGTAATGGTAGAATGTAAATGTTTTGATTGATGTAATGGTAGAATGTAAATGTTTTGATTGATGTAATGGTAGAATGTAAATGTTTTGATTGATGTAATGGTAGAATGTAAATGTTTTGATTGATGTAATGGTAGAATGTAAATGTTTTGATTGATGTAATGGTAGAATGTAAATGTTTTGATTGATGTAATGGTAGAATGTAAATGTTTTGATTGATGTAATGGTAGAATGTAAATGTTTTGATTGATGTAATGGTAGAATGTAAATGTTTTGATTGATGTAATGGTAGAATGTAAATGTTTTGATTGATGTAATGGTAGAATGTAAATGTTTTGATTGATGTAATGGTAGAATGTAAATGTTTTGATTGATGTAATGGTAGAATGTAAATGTTTTGATTGATGTAATGGTAGAATGTAAATGTTTTGATTGATGTAATGGTAGAATGTAAATGTTTTGATTGATGTAATGGTAGAATGTAAATGTTTTGATTGATGTAATGGTAGAATGTAAATGTTTTGATTGATGTAATGGTAGAATGTAAATGTTTTGATTGATGTAATGGTAGAATGTAAATGTTTTGATTGATGTAATGGTAGAATGTAAATGTTTTGATTGATGTAATGGTAGAATGTAAATGTTTTGATTGATGTAATGGTAGAATGTAAATGTTTTGATTGATGTAATGGTAGAATGTAAATGTTTTGATTGATGTAATGGTAGAATGTAAATGTTTTGATTGATGTAATGGTAGAATGTAAATGTTTTGATTGATGTAATGGTAGAATGTAAATGTTTTGATTGATGTAATGGTAGAATGTAAATGTTTTGATTGATGTAATGGTAGAATGTAAATGTTTTGATTGATGTAATGGTAGAATGTAAATGTTTTGATTGATGTAATGGTAGAATGTAAATGTTTTGATTGATGTAATGGTAGAATGTAAATGTTTTGATTGATGTAATGGTAGAATGTAAATGTTTTGATTGATGTAATGGTAGAATGTAAATGTTTTGATTGATGTAATGGTAGAATGTAAATGTTTTGATTGATGTAATGGTAGAATGTAAATGTTTTGATTGATGTAATGGTAGAATGTAAATGTTTTGATTGATGTAATGGTAGAATGTAAATGTTTTGATTGATGTAATGGTAGAATGTAAATGTTTTGATTGATGTAATGGTAGAATGTAAATGTTTTGATTGATGTAATGGTAGAATGTAAATGTTTTGATTGATGTAATGGTAGAATGTAAATGTTTTGATTGATGTAATGGTAGAATGTAAATGTTTTGATTGANGCTGCACTGACCATTTAGCTGGCTGAAATCAGCTGCACTGACCATGTAGCTGCTTGAAATCAGCTGCACTGACCACGTAGCTGGCTGAAATCAGCTGCACTGACCATGTAGCTGGCTGAAATCAGCTGCACTGACCACTTAGCTGGCTCAAATCAGCTGCACTGACCATTTAGCTGGCTCAAATCAGCTGCACTGACCACATAGCTGGCTGAAATCAGCTGCACTGACCACACAGCTGGCTGAAATCAGCTGCACTGACCACACAGCTGGCTAAAATCAGCTGCACTGACCTTGTAGCTGGATGAAATCAGCTGCACTGACCACGTAGCTGGCTGAAATAAGCTGCACTGACCATGTAGCTGGCTGAAATCAGTTGCACTGACCACGTAGCTGGCTGAAATCAGTTGCACTGACCATACAGCTGGCTGAAATCAGTTGCACTGACCACATAGCTGGCTGAAATCAACTGCCCTGGCCATGATAATCAAAGCAGAATATTATGTGATGACTTCATGATGACAATATATTATTATTCTCAAGTTTCAAAATGAATTCATTGAGCTGAATAAATCCTTAACATCATCTGAACCTTCTGTTGCTTGATCTAAGCTATGGCTCAATAGACAAATCAATGTAAAAATGACCAACCTCACCACACAGAAGGGATTTCCCGGACTTAAGAAATGAGATACAATGAGAGCTGAGATGATGAAAGGGACAATTGAGAAACTGTGAAGCAAGTAATTATCCAAACATTATCTCCAGAAAGGGGATACGCCTCTAGCAAGGGAAATAACCCTACACGAGAACACTGTCAGATTGGTGGGTTGGGGACAGGTGGGGGGTTGGGGAGTTAGGTAGAGCAGAACTTGGGGGCAGATTGGTGGGTTTGGGGCAGGTGGATGGTTTGGGGCAGGTGGGTGGGTTGGGGACAGGTGGGGAGTTGGGGAGTTAGGTAGAGCAGAACTTGGGGGCAGATTGGTGGGTTTGGGGCAGGTGGATGGTTTGGGGCAG
>CAXITT010003152.1:0-10248 GCA_964033795.1 Lymnaea stagnalis
AATTATCCAAAAGTTCATCACATTATTTTTTTTTAAAGAATTGTTTGCATTATCTAAGTTATTTAAGAAGTCTTTTCATATCTTTAGCATCTGTATTTATATCTTAGAGAGCAATTAGCAGATATATCTACAACTAATTTCGTGATCCCATTAATTTCATGCAATGTTTGATTTTAATCCTTTGTACTAACCAATAATTCTCTAATCACTTACACATCAAATGGCCAAAATACTTTTAAATATTTTTGTTAAATAATAACTTAACAAAATTACTTTTATTAATATTATAGCACACAGTCAAAAAAGAAATATTGACATTATAATTTGTTAATATTTTAAATACCTCTTTTTGGGTTTAATGCCAATAGATTTAAAAAAAGAATTTTCCAAAAGCATTCTTTAAAGATTAACATTTTTGTGTTTCCGGTGACCACACCATATGACTGAAATATTGAAAGTGTCTGCACCTCCCTGTGGACCCAAACAAGTGATGTTCAGATTGACTGGGCTGTAAATATGCCTACTATAAGGAAGGGTAATGTATTTAACTACACACTTTCTTATGTGTGTTTTTTCTATTCTTTTGTAAAGATTATCCAAAAGTTCATTTTTTTTTTCAAAAGACCTTTTGGCTTTATCTAAGTTATTGAAAGATGTGTTTTTTAACAACTGTATGTAATTCTTAGATACCAAGTAACTGATATATCTCAAGCAAATTTCATTATCCCATCAGTTTTATGCAATGGTTGATAGTAAAAGGCCTACTTTTTACTGATTAATATTTTAAAAATCATTTACACATCGCATGGCAGAAATACATTTTAATATATTCATTTAATTATAACACATCACATGGGCTACATAAACAATATTGTAATTATAACATCAATTTTTATTTACTTTTTTTTAGGCTTAAATAACTCTTTGCTAGTATAGAAAAATGTTTGAGATAATAATTGTTTAATTTTTAACATTTCTACATGTCCGGTGACCACACCAAATGACTGAAGTATTGAAATTGTCTGCACCTCTCTGTGGACCCAAGTAAAAGATGTTCAATTTGATTAAGCCATTACCCCATCCTCCTCTCTAGGCACTGTAAGGTATGTAACTGAACAAGTTTCACAGTTAGTTTTTAGTGTATTTTACTTGAGATATTCCAAAGTACATGCCATAATTAATTCTTGTATGTACTTTTAGCTTTATGTAAGTTTTTTAAGATATGTTTTCACATCTTTAGTATCTGTATGTAAGCCTTAGAGACCAAGTAGCTGATATATCTTGAGCTAATTTTATTATCCCATCAATTTCTGGCAATGTTGGATTTTAATCTTTCCATACTTACCAATTAACTAACACATCATTTGGCCTATAAACTTACCAATTTTTCCTTTATTACTATCATATCAGATCGTCAATATAAGCAATATTGTCAATATAATTTGTCAACATTTTAAATACCTCTTTTTGGGTTAAAACTTCTTAGATTTAAAATAAGAATTTACCTTAAGCATTTTTTTTTTTAATAATTAATATTTTTGTGTTTCTGGTGACCACACTATATGAATGAAATGTTGAAAGTGTCTGCACCTCCCTTTGGGCCCAAGCAAAAGATGTTCAGATTGACTGGACTGTAACATATTCCTACTATAGGCAGAGTAATGTATTAAACTACACACATTCTCAAGTGAGTTTTTAGTAGTCTTTAGTAAAGATTATCCAAAAGTTCATCACATTATTTTTTTTAAAGAATTGTTTGCATTATCTAAGTTATTTAAGAAGTCTTTTCATATCTTTAGCATCTGTATTTATATCTTAGAGAGCAATTAGCAGATATATCTACAACTAATTTCGTGATCCCATTAATTTCATGCAATGTTTGATTTTAATCTTTTTTACTAACCAATATTTCTCTAATCACTTATACTTTAAATGCAATGTTTAATAGTAATACTTTTTTACTGATTAATATTTTTAAAATCATTTACACATCGCATGGCAGAAATACATTTTAATATATTCATTTAATTATAACACATCACATGGGCTACATAAACAATATTGTAATTATAACATCAATTTTTATTTACTTTTATTTAGGCTTAAATAACTCTTTGCTAGTATAGAAAAATGTTTGAGATAATAATTGTTTAATTTTTAACATTTCTACATGTCCGGTGACCACACCAAATGACTGAAGTATTGAAATTGTCTGCACCTCTCTGTGGACCCAAGTAAAAGATGTTCAATTTGATTAAGCCATTACCCCATCCTCCTCTCTAGGCACTGTAAGGTATGTAACTGAACAAGTTTCACAGTTAGTTTTTAGTGTATTTTACTTGAGATATTCCAAAGTACATGCCATAATTAATTCTTGTATGTACTTTTAGCTTTATGTAAGTTTTTTAAGATATGTTTTCACATCTTTAGTATCTGTATGTAAGCCTTAGAGACCAAGTAGCTGATATATCTTGAGCTAATTTTATTATCCCATCAATTTCTGGCAATGTTGGATTTTAATCTTTCCATACTTACCAATTAACTAACACATCATTTGGCCTATAAACTTACCAATTTTTCCTTTATTACTATCATATCAGATCGTCAATATAAGCAATATTGTCAATATAATTTGTCAACATTTTAAATACCTCTTTTTGGGTTAAAACTTCTTAGATTTAAAATAAGAATTTACCTTAAGCATTTTTTTTTTTAATAATTAATATTTTTGTGTTTCTGGTGACCACACTATATGAATGAAATGTTGAAAGTGTCTGCACCTCCCTTTGGGCCCAAGCAAAAGATGTTCAGATTGACTGGACTGTAACATATTCCTACTATAGGCAGAGTAATGTATTAAACTACACACATTCTCAAGTGAGTTTTTAGTAGTCTTTAGTAAAGATTATCCAAAAGTTCATCACATTATTTTTTTTAAAGAATTGTTTGCATTATCTAAGTTATTTAAGAAGTCTTTTCATATCTTTAGCATCTGTATTTATATCTTAGAGAGCAATTAGCAGATATATCTACAACTAATTTCGTGATCCCATTAATTTCATGCAATGTTTGATTTTAATCTTTTTTACTAACCAATATTTCTCTAATCACTTATACTTCAAATGCAATGTTTAATAGTAATACTTTTTTACTGATTAATATTTTTAAAATCATTTACACATCGCATGGCAGAAATACATTTTAATATATTCATTTAATTATAACACATCACATGGGCTACATAAACAATATTGTAATTATAACATCAATTTTTATTTACTTTTATTTAGGCTTAAATAACTCTTTGCTAGTATAGAAAAATGTTTGAGATAATAATTGTTTAATTTTTAACATTTCTACATGTCCGGTGACCACACCAAATGACTGAAGTATTGAAATTGTCTGCACCTCTCTGTGGACCCAAGTAAAAGATGTTCAATTTGATTAAGCCATTACCCCATCCTCCTCTCTAGGCACTGTAAGGTATGTAACTGAACAAGTTTCACAGTTAGTTTTTAGTGTATTTTACTTGAGATATTCCAAAGTACATGCCATAATTAATTCTTGTATGTACTTTTAGCTTTATGTAAGTTTTTTAAGATATGTTTTCACATCTTTAGTATCTGTATGTAAGCCTTAGAGACCAAGTAGCTGATATATCTTGAGCTAATTTTATTATCCCATCAATTTCTGGCAATGTTGGATTTTAATCTTTCCATACTTACCAATTAACTAACACATCATTTGGCCTATAAACTTACCAATTTTTCCTTTATTACTATCATATCAGATCGTCAATATAAGCAATATTGTCAATATAATTTGTCAACATTTTAAATACCTCTTTTTGGGTTAAAACTTCTTAGATTTAAAATAAGAATTTACCTTAAGCATTTTTTTTTTTAATAATTAATATTTTTGTGTTTCTGGTGACCACACTATATGAATGAAATGTTGAAAGTGTCTGCACCTCCCTTTGGGCCCAAGCAAAAGATGTTCAGATTGACTGGACTGTAACATATTCCTACTATAGGCAGAGTAATGTATTAAACTACACACATTCTCAAGTGAGTTTTTAGTAGTCTTTAGTAAAGATTATCCAAAAGTTCATCACATTATTTTTTTTAAAGAATTGTTTGCATTATCTAAGTTATTTAAGAAGTCTTTTCATATCTTTAGCATCTGTATTTATATCTTAGAGAGCAATTAGCAGATATATCTACAACTAATTTCGTGATCCCATTAATTTCATGCAATGTTTGATTTTAATCTTTTTTACTAACCAATATTTCTCTAATCACTTATACTTCAAATGCAATGTTTAATAGTAATACTTTTTTACTGATTAATATTTTTAAAATCATTTACACATCGCATGGCAGAAATACTTTTTAATATATTCATTTAATTATAACACATCACATGGGCTACATAAACAATATTGTAATTATAACATCAATTTTTATTTACTTTTATTTAGGCTTAAATAACTCTTTGCTAGTATAGAAAAATGTTTGAGATAATAATTGTTTAATTTTTAACATTTCTACATGTCCGGTGACCACACCAAATGACTGAAGTATTGAAATTGTCTGCACCTCTCTGTGGACCCAAGTAAAAGATGTTCAATTTGATTAAGCCATTACCCCATCCTCCTCTCTAGGCACTGTAAGGTATGTAACTGAACAAGTTTCACAGTTAGTTTTTAGTGTATTTTACTTGAGATATTCCAAAGTACATGCCATAATTAATTCTTGTATGTACTTTTAGCTTTATGTAAGTTTTTTAAGATATGTTTTCACATCTTTAGTATCTGTATGTAAGCCTTAGAGACCAAGTAGCTGATATATCTTGAGCTAATTTTATTATCCCATCAATTTCTGGCAATGTTGGATTTTAATCTTTCCATACTTACCAATTAACTAACACATCATTTGGCCTATAAACTTACCAATTTTTCCTTTATTACTATCATATCAGATCGTCAATATAAGCAATATTGTCAATATAATTTGTCAACATTTTAAATACCTCTTTTTGGGTTAAAACTTCTTAGATTTAAAATAAGAATTTACCTTAAGCATTTTTTTTTTTAATAATTAATATTTTTGTGTTTCTGGTGACCACACTATATGAATGAAATGTTGAAAGTGTCTGCACCTCCCTTTGGGCCCAAGCAAAAGATGTTCAGATTGACTGGACTGTAACATATTCCTACTATAGGCAGAGTAATGTATTAAACTACACACATTCTCAAGTGAGTTTTTAGTAGTCTTTAGTAAAGATTATCCAAAAGTTCATCACATTATTTTTTTTAAAGAATTGTTTGCATTATCTAAGTTATTTAAGAAGTCTTTTCATATCTTTAGCATCTGTATTTATATCTTAGAGAGCAATTAGCAGATATATCTACAACTAATTTCGTGATCCCATTAATTTCATGCAATGTTTGATTTTAATCTTTTTTACTAACCAATATTTCTCTAATCACTTATACTTCAAATGCAATGTTTAATAGTAATACTTTTTTACTGATTAATATTTTTAAAATCATTTACACATCGCATGGCAGAAATACTTTTTAATATATTCATTTAATTATAACACATCACATGGGCTACATAAACAATATTGTAATTATAACATCAATTTTTATTTACTTTTATTTAGGCTTAAATAACTCTTTGCTAGTATAGAAAAATGTTTGAGATAATAATTGTTTAATTTTTAACATTTCTACATGTCCGGTGACCACACCAAATGACTGAAGTATTGAAATTGTCTGCACCTCTCTGTGGACCCAAGTAAAAGATGTTCAATTTGATTAAGCCATTACCCCATCCTCCTCTCTAGGCACTGTAAGGTATGTAACTGAACAAGTTTCACAGTTAGTTTTTAGTGTATTTTACTTGAGATATTCCAAAGTACATGCCATAATTAATTCTTGTATGTACTTTTAGCTTTATGTAAGTTTTTTAAGATATGTTTTCACATCTTTAGTATCTGTATGTAAGCCTTAGAGACCAAGTAGCTGATATATCTTGAGCTAATTTTATTATCCCATCAATTTCTGGCAATTTTGGATTTTAATCTTTCCATACTTACCAATTAACTAACACATCATTTGGCCTATAAACTTACCAATTTTTCCTTTATTACTATCATATCAGATCGTCAATATAATTTGTCAACATTTTAAATACCTTTTTTTGGGTTAAATCTTCTTAGATTTAAAAAAAGAATTTACCTTAAGCATTTTTTTAATAATTAATATTTTTGTGTTTCTGGTGACCACACCATATGAATGAAATGTTGAAAGTGTCTGCACCTCCCTTTGGGCCCAAGCAAAAGATGTTCAGATTGACTGTGCTGTAACATATTCCTACTAAAGGCAGAGTAATGTATTAAACTACACACATTCTCAAGTGAGTTTTTAGTAGTCTTTAGTAAAGATTATCCAAAAGTTCATCACATTATTTTTTTTAAAGAATTGTTTGCATTATCTAATTTTTTTAAGAAGTCTTTTAATATCTTTAGCATCTGTATTTATATCTTAGAGAGCAATTAGCAGATATATCTACAACTAATTTCGTGATCCCATTAATTTCATGCAATGTTTGATTTTAATCTTTTTTACTAACCAATATTTCTCTAATCACTTATACTTCAAATGCAATGTTTAATAGTAATACTTTTTTACTGATTAATATTTTTAAAATCATTTACACATCGCATGGCAGAAATACTTTTTAATATATTCATTTAATTATAACACATCACATGGGCTACATAAACAATATTGTAATTATAACATCAATTTTTATTTACTTTTATTTAGGCTTAAATAACTCTTTGCTAGTATAGAAAAATGTTTGAGATAATAATTGTTTAATTTTTAACATTTCTACATGTCCGGTGACCACACCAAATGACTGAAGTATTGAAATTGTCTGCACCTCTCTGTGGACCCAAGTAAAAGATGTTCAATTTGATTAAGCCATTACCCCATCCTCCTCTCTAGGCACTGTAAGGTATGTAACTGAACAAGTTTCACAGTTAGTTTTTAGTGTATTTTACTTGAGATATTCCAAAGTACATGCCATAATTAATTCTTGTATGTACTTTTAGCTTTATGTAAGTTTTTTAAGATATGTTTTCACATCTTTAGTATCTGTATGTAAGCCTTAGAGACCAAGTAGCTGATATATCTTGAGCTAATTTTATTATCCCATCAATTTCTGGCAATGTTGGATTTTAATCTTTCCATACTTACCAATTAACTAACACATCATTTGGCCTATAAACTTACCAATTTTTCCTTTATTACTATCATATCAGATCGTCAATATAAGCAATATTGTCAATATAATTTGTCAACATTTTAAATACCTCTTTTTGGGTTAAAACTTCTTAGATTTAAAATAAGAATTTACCTTAAGCATTTTTTTTTTTTAATAATTAATATTTTTGTGTTTCTGGTGACCACACTATATGAATGAAATGTTGAAAGTGTCTGCACCTCCCTTTGGGCCCAAGCAAAAGATGTTCAGATTGACTGGACTGTAACATATTCCTACTATAGGCAGAGTAATGTATTAAACTACACACATTCTCAAGTGAGTTTTTAGTAGTCTTTAGTAAAGATTATCCAAAAGTTCATCACATTATTTTTTTTAAAGAATTGTTTGCATTATCTAAGTTATTTAAGAAGTCTTTTCATATCTTTAGCATCTGTATTTATATCTTAGAGAGCAATTAGCACATATATCTACAACTAATTTCGTGATCCCATTAATTTCATGCAATGTTTGATTTTAATCCTTTGTACTAACCAATAATTCTCTAATCACTTACACATCAAATGGCCAAAATACTTTTAAATATTTTTGTTAAATAATAACTTAACAAAATTACTTTTATTAATATTATAGCACACAGTCAAAAAAGAAATATTGACATTATAATTTGTTAATATTTTAAATACCTCTTTTTGGGTTTAATGCCAATAGATTTAAAAAAAGAATTTTCCAAAAGCATTCTTTAAAGATTAACATTTTTGTGTTTCCGGTGACCACACCATATGACTGAAATATTGAAAGTGTCTGCACCTCCCTGTGGACCCAAACAAGTGATGTTCAGATTGACTGGGCTGTAAATATGCCTACTATAAGGAAGGGTAATGTATTTAACTACACACTTTCTTATGTGAGTTTTTTCTATTCTTTGGTAAAGATTATCCAAAAGTTCATTTTTTTATTTCAAAAGACCTTTTGGCTTTATCTAAGTTATTGAAAGATGTGTTTTTTAACAACTGTATGTAATTCTTAGATACCAAGTAACTGATATATCTCGAGCAAATTTCATTATCCCATCAGTTTTATGCAATGGTTGATAGTAAAAGGCCTACTTTTTACTGATTAATATTTTTAAAATCATTTACACATCGCATGGCAGAAATACATTTTAATATATTCATTTAATTATAACACATCACATGGGCTACATAAACAATAAATTAATTATAACATCAATTTTTATTTACTTTTATTTAGGCTTAAATAACTCTTTGCTAGTATAGAAAAATGTTTGAGATAATAATTGTTTAATTTTTAACATTTCTACATGTCCGGTGACCACACCAAATGACTGAAGTATTGAAATTGTCTGCACCTCTCTGTGGACCCAAGTAAAAGATGTTCAATTTGATTAAGCCATTACCCCATCCTCCTCTCTAGGCACTGTAAGGTATGTAACTGAACAAGTTTCACAGTTAGTTTTTAGTGTATTTTACTTGAGATATTCCAAAGTACATGCCATAATTAATTCTTGTATGTACTTTTAGCTTTATGTAAGTTTTTTAAGATATGTTTTCACATCTTTAGTATCTGTATGTAAGCCTTAGAGACCAAGTAGCTGATATATCTTGAGCTAATTTTATTATCCCATCAATTTCTGGCAATGTTGGATTTTAATCTTTCCATACTTACCAATTAACTAACACATCATTTGGCCTATAAACTTACCAATTTTTCCTTTATTACTATCATATCAGATCGTCAATATAAGCAATATTGTCAATATAATTTGTCAACATTTTAAATACCTCTTTTTGGGTTAAAACTTCTTAGATTTAAAATAAGAATTTACCTTAAGCATTTTTTTTTTTTAATAATTAATATTTTTGTGTTTCTGGTGACCACACTATATGAATGAAATGTTGAAAGTGTCTGCACCTCCCTTTGGGCCCAAGCAAAAGATGTTCAGATTGACTGGACTGTAACATATTCCTACTATAGGCAGAGTAATGTATTAAACTACACACATTCTCAAGTGAGTTTTTAGTAGTCTTTAGTAAAGATTATCCAAAAGTTCATCACATTATTTTTTTTAAAGAATTGTTTGCATTATCTAAGTTATTTAAGAAGTCTTTTCATATCTTTAGCATCTGTATTTATATCTTAGAGAGCAATTAGCACATATATCTACAACTAATTTCGTGATCCCATTAATTTCATGCAATGTTTGATTTTAATCCTTTGTACTAACCAATAATTCTCTAATCACTTACACATCAAATGGCCAAAATACTTTTAAATATTTTTGTTAAATAATAACTTAACAAAATTACTTTTATTAATATTATAGCACACAGTCAAAAAAGAAATATTGACATTATAATTTGTTAATATTTTAAATACCTCTTTTTGGGTTTAATGCCAATAGATTTAAAAAAAGAATTTTCCAAAAGCATTCTTTAAAGATTAACATTTTTGTGTTTCCGGTGACCACACCATATGACTGAAATATTGAAAGTGTCTGCACCTCCCTGTGGACCCAAACAAGTGATGTTCAGATTGACTGGGCTGTAAATATGCCTACTATAAGGAAGGGTAATGTATTTAACTACACACTTTCTTATGTGAGTTTTTTCTATTCTTTGGTAAAGATTATCCAAAAGTTCATTTTTTTATTTCAAAAGACCTTTTGGCTTTATCTAAGTTATTGAAAGATGTGTTTTTTAACAACTGTATGTAATTCTTAGATACCAAGTAACTGATATATCTCGAGCAAATTTCATTATCCCATCAGTTTTATGCAATGGTTGATAGTAAAAGGCCTACTTTTTACTGATTAATATTTTTAAAATCATTTACACATCGCATGGCAGAAATACATTTTAATATATTCATTTAATTATAACACATCACATGGGCTACATAAACAATAAATTAATTATAACATCAATTT
>CAXITT010003153.1:0-10243 GCA_964033795.1 Lymnaea stagnalis
AAGTTCCGGACGTAAACAAAACAAATCATTTCCAGACAGATTAAAATAATTTCCAGACAGACAAAATAAAGTTCCAGACTGAAACAAAAGAGTTCCAGACAGACAACATAAATGCCCAGACAGGCAAAATAGATGACCAGACGGAAACTATTAATGTTCAGACGGAAACTATTAATGTTCAGGCTGAAACAATTCTATTCAAGACTGAAAAATGATTCTCCAGATATAAAAACTGAAGTTCCGGACGTAAACAAAACAAATCATTTCCAGACAGATTAAAATAATTTCCAGACAGACAAAATAAATTTCAAGAATGAAACAAAAGAGTTCCAGAGAGACAACATAAATGCCCAGACAGGCAAAATAAATGACCAGACGGAAACTATTAATGTTCAGACGGAAACTATTAATGTTCAGGCTGAAACCATTCTATTCCAGACTGAAAAATGATTCTCCAGATATAAAAACTGAAGTTCCGGACGTAAACAAAACAAATCATTTCCAGACAGATTAAAATAATTTCCAGACAGACAAAATAAAGTTCCAGACTGAAACAAAAGAGTTCCAGACAGACAACATAAATGCCCAGACAGGCAAAATAAATGACCAGACGGAAACTATTAATGTTCAGACGGAAACTATTAATGTTCAGGCTGAAACAATTCTATTCCAGACTGAAAAATGATTCTCCAGATATAAAAACTGAAGTTCCGGACGTAAACAAAACAAATCATTTCCAGACAGATTAAAATAATTTCCAGACAGACAAAATAAAGTTCCAGACTGAAACAAAAGAGTTCCAGACAGACAACATAAATGCCCAGACAGGCAAAATAAATGACCAGACGGAAACTATTAATGTTCAGACGGAAACTATTAATGTTCAGGCTGAAACAATTCTATTCCAGACTGAAAAATGATTCTCCAGATATAAAAACTGAAGTTCCGGACGTAAACAAAACAAATCATTTCCAGACAGATTAAAATAATTTCCAGACAGACAAAATAAAGTTCCAGACTGAAACAAAAGAGTTCCAGACAGACAACATAAATGCCCAGACAGGCAAAATAAATGACCAGACGGAAACTATTAATGTTCAGACGGAAACTATTAATGTTCAGGCTGAAACAATTCTATTCCAGACTGAAAAATGATTCTCCAGATATAAAAACTGAAGTTCCGGACGTAAACAAAACAAATCATTTCCAGACAGATTAAAATAATTTCCAGACAGACAAAATAAAGTTCCAGACTGAAACAAAAGAGTTCCAGACAGACAACATAAATGCCCAGACAGGCAAAATAAATGACCAGACGGAAACTATTAATGTTCAGACGGAAACTATTAATGTTCAGGCTGAAACAATTCTATTCCAGACTGAAAAATGATTCTCCAGATATAAAAACTGAAGTTCCGGACGTAAACAAAACAAATCATTTCCAGACAGATTAAAATAATTTCCAGACAGACAAAATAAAGTTCCAGACTGAAACAAAAGAGTTCCAGACAGACAACATAAATGCCCAGACAGGCAAAATAAATGACCAGACGGAAACTATTAATGTTCAGACGGAAACTATTAATGTTCAGGCTGAAACAATTCTATTCCAGACTGAAAAATGATTCTCCAGATATAAAAACTGAAGTTCCGGACGTAAACAAAACAAATCATTTCCAGACAGATTAAAATAATTTCCAGACAGACAAAATAAAGTTCCAGACTGAAACAAAAGAGTTCCAGACAGACAACATAAATGCCCAGACAGGCAAAATAAATGACCAGACGGAAACTATTAATGTTCAGACGGAAACTATTAATGTTCAGGCTGAAACAATTCTATTCCAGACTGAAAAATGATTCTCCAGATATAAAAACTGAAGTTCCGGACGTAAACAAAACAAATCATTTCCAGACAGATTAAAATAATTTCCAGACAGACAAAATAAAGTTCCAGACTGAAACAAAAGAGTTCCAGACAGACAACATAAATGCCCAGACAGGCAAAATAAATGACCAGACGGAAACTATTAATGTTCAGACGGAAACTATTAATGTTCAGGCTGAAACAATTCTATTCCAGACTGAAAAATGATTCTCCAGATATAAAAACTGAAGTTCCGGACGTAAACAAAACAAATCATTTCCAGACAGATTAAAATAATTTCCAGACAGACAAAATAAAGTTCCAGACTGAAACAAAAGAGTTCCAGACAGACAACATAAATGCCCAGACAGGCAAAATAAATGACCAGACGGAAACTATTAATGTTCAGACGGAAACTATTAATGTTCAGGCTGAAACAATTCTATTCCAGACTGAAAAATGATTCTCCAGATATAAAAACTGAAGTTCCGGACGTAAACAAAACAAATCATTTCCAGACAGATTAAAATAATTTCCAGACAGACAAAATAAAGTTCCAGACTGAAACAAAAGAGTTCCAGACAGACAACATAAATGCCCAGACAGGCAAAATAAATGACCAGACGGAAACTATTAATGTTCAGACGGAAACTATTAATGTTCAGGCTGAAACAATTCTATTCCAGACTGAAAAATGATTCTCCAGATATAAAAACTGAAGTTCCGGACGTAAACAAAACAAATCATTTCCAGACAGATTAAAATAATTTCCAGACAGACAAAATAAAGTTCCAGACTGAAACAAAAGAGTTCCAGACAGACAACATAAATGCCCAGACAGGCAAAATAAATGACCAGACGGAAACTATTAATGTTCAGACGGAAACTATTAATGTTCAGGCTGAAACAATTCTATTCCAGACTGAAAAATGATTCTCCAGATATAAAAACTGAAGTTCCGGACGTAAACAAAACAAATCATTTCCAGACAGATTAAAATAATTTCCAGACAGACAAAATAAAGTTCCAGACTGAAACAAAAGAGTTCCAGACAGACAACATAAATGCCCAGACAGGCAAAATAAATGACCAGACGGAAACTATTAATGTTCAGACGGAAACTATTAATGTTCAGGCTGAAACAATTCTATTCCAGACTGAAAAATGATTCTCCAGATATAAAAACTGAAGTTCCGGACGTAAACAAAACAAATCATTTCCAGACAGATTAAAATAATTTCCAGACAGACAAAATAAAGTTCCAGACTGAAACAAAAGAGTTCCAGACAGACAACATAAATGCCCAGACAGGCAAAATAAATGACCAGACGGAAACTATTAATGTTCAGACGGAAACTATTAATGTTCAGGCTGAAACAATTCTATTCCAGACTGAAAAATGATTCTCCAGATATAAAAACTGAAGTTCCGGACGTAAACAAAACAAATCATTTCCAGACAGATTAAAATAATTTCCAGACAGACAAAATAAAGTTCCAGACTGAAACAAAAGAGTTCCAGACAGACAACATAAATGCCCAGACAGGCAAAATAAATGACCAGACGGAAACTATTAATGTTCAGACGGAAACTATTAATGTTCAGGCTGAAACAATTCTATTCCAGACTGAAAAATGATTCTCCAGATATAAAAACTGAAGTTCCGGACGTAAACAAAACAAATCATTTCCAGACAGATTAAAATAATTTCCAGACAGACAAAATAAAGTTCCAGACTGAAACAAAAGAGTTCCAGACAGACAACATAAATGCCCAGACAGGCAAAATAAATGACCAGACGGAAACTATTAATGTTCAGACGGAAACTATTAATGTTCAGGCTGAAACAATTCTATTCCAGACTGAAAAATGATTCTCCAGATATAAAAACTGAAGTTCCGGACGTAAACAAAACAAATCATTTCCAGACAGATTAAAATAATTTCCAGACAGACAAAATAAAGTTCCAGACTGAAACAAAAGAGTTCCAGACAGACAACATAAATGCCCAGACAGGCAAAATAAATGACCAGACGGAAACTATTAATGTTCAGACGGAAACTATTAATGTTCAGGCTGAAACAATTCTATTCCAGACTGAAAAATGATTCTCCAGATATAAAAACTGAAGTTCCGGACGTAAACAAAACAAATCATTTCCAGACAGATTAAAATAATTTCCAGACAGACAAAATAAAGTTCCAGACTGAAACAAAAGAGTTCCAGACAGACAACATAAATGCCCAGACAGGCAAAATAAATGACCAGACGGAAACTATTAATGTTCAGACGGAAACTATTAATGTTCAGGCTGAAACAATTCTATTCCAGACTGAAAAATGATTCTCCAGATATAAAAACTGAAGTTCCGGACGTAAACAAAACAAATCATTTCCAGACAGATTAAAATAATTTCCAGACAGACAAAATAAAGTTCCAGACTGAAACAAAAGAGTTCCAGACAGACAACATAAATGCCCAGACAGGCAAAATAAATGACCAGACGGAAACTATTAATGTTCAGACGGAAACTATTAATGTTCAGGCTGAAACAATTCTATTCCAGACTGAAAAATGATTCTCCAGATATAAAAACTGAAGTTCCGGACGTAAACAAAACAAATCATTTCCAGACAGATTAAAATAATTTCCAGACAGACAAAATAAAGTTCCAGACTGAAACAAAAGAGTTCCAGACAGACAACATAAATGCCCAGACAGGCAAAATAAATGACCAGACGGAAACTATTAATGTTCAGACGGAAACTATTAATGTTCAGGCTGAAACAATTCTATTCCAGACTGAAAAATGATTCTCCAGATATAAAAACTGAAGTTCCGGACGTAAACAAAACAAATCATTTCCAGACAGATTAAAATAATTTCCAGACAGACAAAATAAAGTTCCAGACTGAAACAAAAGAGTTCCAGACAGACAACATAAATGCCCAGACAGGCAAAATAAATGACCAGACGGAAACTATTAATGTTCAGACGGAAACTATTAATGTTCAGGCTGAAACAATTCTATTCCAGACTGAAAAATGATTCTCCAGATATAAAAAACTGAAGTTCCGGACGTAAACAAAACAAATCATTTCCAGACAGATTAAAATAAATTCCAGACAGACAAAATAAAGTTCCAGACTGAAACAAAAGAGTTCCAGACAGACAACATAAATGCCCAGACAGGCAAAATAAATGACCAGACGGAAACTATTAATGTTCATACGGAAACTATTAATGTTCAGGCGGAAACAATTCTATTCCAGACTGAAAAATGATTCTCCAGATATAAAAACTGAAGTTCCGGACGTAAACAAAACAAATCATTTCCAGACAGATTAAAATAATTTCCAGACAGACAAAATAAAGGTCCAGACTGAAACAAAAGAGTTCCAGACAGACAACATAAATGCCCAGACAGGCAAAATAAATGACCAGACGTAAACTATTAATGTTCAGACGGAAACTATTAATGTTCAGGCTGAAACAATTCTATTCCAGACTGAAAAATGATTCTCCAGATATAAAAACTGAAGTTCCGGACGTAAACAAAACAAATCATTTCCAGACAGATTAAAATAATTTCCAGACAGACAAAATAAAGTTCCAGACTGAAACAAAAGAGTTCCAGACAGACAACATAAATGCCCAGACAGGCAAAATAAATGACCAGACGGAAACTATTAATGTTCAGACGGAAACTATTAATGTTCAGGCTGAAACAATTCTATTCCAGACTGAAAAATGATTCTCCAGATATAAAAACTGAAGTTCCGGACGTAAACAAAACAAATCATTTCCAGACAGATTAAAATAATTTCCAGACAGACAAAATAAAGTTCCAGACTGAAACAAAAGAGTTCCAGACAGACAACATAAATGCCCAGACAGGCAAAATAAATGACCAGACGGAAACTATTAATGTTCAGACGGAAACTATTAATGTTCAGGCTGAAACAATTCTATTCCAGACTGAAAAATGATTCTCCAGATATAAAAACTGAAGTTCCGGACGTAAACAAAACAAATCATTTCCAGACAGATTAAAATAATTTCCAGACAGACAAAATAAAGTTCCAGACTGAAACAAAAGAGTTCCAGACAGACAACATAAATGCCCAGACAGGCAAAATAAATGACCAGACGGAAACTATTAATGTTCAGACGGAAACTATTAATGTTCAGGCTGAAACAATTCTATTCCAGACTGAAAAATGATTCTCCAGATATAAAAACTGAAGTTCCGGACGTAAACAAAACAAATCATTTCCAGACAGATTAAAATAATTTCCAGACAGACAAAATAAAGTTCCAGACTGAAACAAAAGAGTTCCAGACAGACAACATAAATGCCCAGACAGGCAAAATAAATGACCAGACGGAAACTATTAATGTTCAGACGGAAACTATTAATGTTCAGGCTGAAACAATTCTATTCCAGACTGAAAAATGATTCTCCAGATATAAAAACTGAAGTTCCGGACGTAAACAAAACAAATCATTTCCAGACAGATTAAAATAATTTCCAGACAGACAAAATAAAGTTCCAGACTGAAACAAAAGAGTTCCAGACAGACAACATAAATGCCCAGACAGGCAAAATAAATGACCAGACGGAAACTATTAATGTTCAGACGGAAACTATTAATGTTCAGGCTGAAACAATTCTATTCCAGACTGAAAAATGATTCTCCAGATATAAAAACTGAAGTTCCGGACGTAAACAAAACAAATCATTTCCAGACAGATTAAAATAATTTCCAGACAGACAAAATAAAGTTCCAGACTGAAACAAAAGAGTTCCAGACAGACAACATAAATGCCCAGACAGGCAAAATAAATGACCAGACGGAAACTATTAATGTTCAGACGGAAACTATTAATGTTCAGGCTGAAACAATTCTATTCCAGACTGAAAAATGATTCTCCAGATATAAAAACTGAAGTTCCGGACGTAAACAAAACAAATCATTTCCAGACAGATTAAAATAATTTCCAGACAGACAAAATAAAGTTCCAGACTGAAACAAAAGAGTTCCAGACAGACAACATAAATGCCCAGACAGGCAAAATAAATGACCAGACGGAAACTATTAATGTTCAGACGGAAACTATTAATGTTCAGGCTGAAACAATTCTATTCCAGACTGAAAAATGATTCTCCAGATATAAAAACTGAAGTTCCGGACGTAAACAAAACAAATCATTTCCAGACAGATTAAAATAATTTCCAGACAGACAAAATAAAGTTCCAGACTGAAACAAAAGAGTTCCAGACAGACAACATAAATGCCCAGACAGGCAAAATAAATGACCAGACGGAAACTATTAATGTTCAGACGGAAACTATTAATGTTCAGGCTGAAACAATTCTATTCCAGACTGAAAAATGATTCTCCAGATATAAAAACTGAAGTTCCGGACGTAAACAAAACAAATCATTTCCAGACAGATTAAAATAATTTCCAGACAGACAAAATAAAGTTCCAGACTGAAACAAAAGAGTTCCAGACAGACAACATAAATGCCCAGACAGGCAAAATAAATGACCAGACGGAAACTATTAATGTTCAGACGGAAACTATTAATGTTCAGGCTGAAACAATTCTATTCCAGACTGAAAAATGATTCTCCAGATATAAAAACTGAAGTTCCGGACGTAAACAAAACAAATCATTTCCAGACAGATTAAAATAATTTCCAGACAGACAAAATAAAGTTCCAGACTGAAACAAAAGAGTTCCAGACAGACAACATAAATGCCCAGACAGGCAAAATAAATGACCAGACGGAAACTATTAATGTTCAGACGGAAACTATTAATGTTCAGGCTGAAACAATTCTATTCCAGACTGAAAAATGATTCTCCAGATATAAAAACTGAAGTTCCGGACGTAAACAAAACAAATCATTTCCAGACAGATTAAAATAATTTCCAGACAGACAAAATAAAGTTCCAGACTGAAACAAAAGAGTTCCAGACAGACAACATAAATGCCCAGACAGGCAAAATAAATGACCAGACGGAAACTATTAATGTTCAGACGGAAACTATTAATGTTCAGGCTGAAACAATTCTATTCCAGACTGAAAAATGATTCTCCAGATATAAAAACTGAAGTTCCGGACGTAAACAAAACAAATCATTTCCAGACAGATTAAAATAATTTCCAGACAGACAAAATAAAGTTCCAGACTGAAACAAAAGAGTTCCAGACAGACAACATAAATGCCCAGACAGGCAAAATAAATGACCAGACGGAAACTATTAATGTTCAGACGGAAACTATTAATGTTCAGGCTGAAACAATTCTATTCCAGACTGAAAAATGATTCTCCAGATATAAAAACTGAAGTTCCGGACGTAAACAAAACAAATCATTTCCAGACAGATTAAAATAATTTCCAGACAGACAAAATAAAGTTCCAGACTGAAACAAAAGAGTTCCAGACAGACAACATAAATGCCCAGACAGGCAAAATAAATGACCAGACGGAAACTATTAATGTTCAGACGGAAACTATTAATGTTCAGGCTGAAACAATTCTATTCCAGACTGAAAAATGATTCTCCAGATATAAAAACTGAAGTTCCGGACGTAAACAAAACAAATCATTTCCAGACAGATTAAAATAATTTCCAGACAGACAAAATAAAGTTCCAGACTGAAACAAAAGAGTTCCAGACAGACAACATAAATGCCCAGACAGGCAAAATAAATGACCAGACGGAAACTATTAATGTTCAGACGGAAACTATTAATGTTCAGGCTGAAACAATTCTATTCCAGACTGAAAAATGATTCTCCAGATATAAAAACTGAAGTTCCGGACGTAAACAAAACAAATCATTTCCAGACAGATTAAAATAATTTCCAGACAGACAAAATAAAGTTCCAGACTGAAACAAAAGAGTTCCAGACAGACAACATAAATGCCCAGACAGGCAAAATAAATGACCAGACGGAAACTATTAATGTTCAGACGGAAACTATTAATGTTCAGGCTGAAACAATTCTATTCCAGACTGAAAAATGATTCTCCAGATATAAAAACTGAAGTTCCGGACGTAAACAAAACAAATCATTTCCAGACAGATTAAAATAATTTCCAGACAGACAAAATAAAGTTCCAGACTGAAACAAAAGAGTTCCAGACAGACAACATAAATGCCCAGACAGGCAAAATAAATGACCAGACGGAAACTATTAATGTTCAGACGGAAACTATTAATGTTCAGGCTGAAACAATTCTATTCCAGACTGAAAAATGATTCTCCAGATATAAAAACTGAAGTTCCGGACGTAAACAAAACAAATCATTTCCAGACAGATTAAAATAATTTCCAGACAGACAAAATAAAGTTCCAGACTGAAACAAAAGAGTTCCAGACAGACAACATAAATGCCCAGACAGGCAAAATAAATGACCAGACGGAAACTATTAATGTTCAGACGGAAACTATTAATGTTCAGGCTGAAACAATTCTATTCCAGACTGAAAAATGATTCTCCAGATATAAAAACTGAAGTTCCGGACGTAAACAAAACAAATCATTTCCAGACAGATTAAAATAATTTCCAGACAGACAAAATAAAGTTCCAGACTGAAACAAAAGAGTTCCAGACAGACAACATAAATGCCCAGACAGGCAAAATAAATGACCAGACGGAAACTATTAATGTTCAGACGGAAACTATTAATGTTCAGGCTGAAACAATTCTATTCCAGACTGAAAAATGATTCTCCAGATATAAAAACTGAAGTTCCGGACGTAAACAAAACAAATCATTTCCAGACAGATTAAAATAATTTCCAGACAGACAAAATAAAGTTCCAGACTGAAACAAAAGAGTTCCAGACAGACAACATAAATGCCCAGACAGGCAAAATAAATGACCAGACGGAAACTATTAATGTTCAGACGGAAACTATTAATGTTCATGCTGAAACAATTCTATTCCAAACTGAAAAATGATTCTCCAGATATAAAAACTGAAGTTCCGGACGTAAACAAAACAAATCATTTCCAGACAGATGAAAATAATTTCCAGACAGACAAAATAAAGTTCCAAACTGAAACAAAAGAGTTCCAGACAGACAACATAAATGCCCAGACAGGCAAAATAAATGACCAGACGGAAACTATTAATGTTCAGACGGAAACTATTAATGTCCAGGCTGAAACAATTCTATTCCAGACTGAAAAATGATTCTCCAGATATAAAAACTGAAGTTCCGGGCGTAAACAAAACAAATCATTTCCAGACAGATTAAAATAATTTCCAGACAGACAAAATAAAGTTCCAGACTGAAACAAAAGAGTTCCAGACAGACAACATAAATGCCCAGACAGGCAAAATAAATGAC
>CAXITT010003160.1:0-10202 GCA_964033795.1 Lymnaea stagnalis
CCCCCCTCCCCTGGAGATATAGCTGAAAGAAACCCTGCAATATACGTTTTTGCAACCTCCATACATACCTTATTGTGTATATTTATGATTTATTTTATGGCTAAATTAATGTCTTCCATACTAATTATTTGACAGCCAAAAGTCCTAGTGGATTCCTGGCGTGTGCATGCGATGATCCAACTTACACAGAATACGAAAGAGGTGAAAGGCGATTCGTTTTTAGGGCTATCGAATTTGACCACGGCGACACATACGACATCCTATCTGGCTGTTTCACTGCAAAAAGTGACGGCTTCTACCTGGTTTGTTGTTCTGTTGACATTGATGATGGTGACTTAAGGGCTACGATTGTTAAAAGTCTTACTCCCATGGATGATTTTGATTTTGATCTAAGTATTTTGAATGTCAATGATGATGTGAAAACTGGTTGCATGATGTTTGTAGAACAACTTCACACGGGTGAGCAGTTAACCGTGAAGGCTGATATTATAAGTGACTTTGCAAAGATCACAACGTTTTCTTATTTTTGTTGTTTTAAAATTGGTTGAGGCAATTGATGTTTTCATTACATCGTTTTATTTTTCTTGTATTTTTTATTTTTTAAGAAATAATTATCTTTAAATTTAAACGAGACGATATGAAAGGAAACCATTTAGAGCTTTTTTTTTTAAAATTTAAATTTAAAGTCATTCTTTATATGAGTGAAATATAGAAGAGAAATATTCAAAGTCAATCTTTTATAATAGAGAAATATTTAGATGTGGGAAAATTCCTCTCTAGCAGCTACGAATCCAAGCATGGAAGAGAAAAGCATCAGTTTGGTCTGGTAGGATGATGTTATGAGGCAGATCAAAGCCCTACATGAGCTGTAACGCCCTATAGATGGATGGATACTTTGTAAGAGAGAAATATTACAAACCATCCTCTAAAAGAGAGTAATATTAGAAGCTACACTTTTAAAATATCCTTATTTCACGTTATCCCTTATAAAAAAAGTAAGATTTAAAGTATTTTTTTTTTTAATAAGAGAGAAATATGAGACACAAACAGCTTGTGTAAATAAAGCAATATAGGTGAAGCTTTAATAAGGATCACACAGAATACGAATGTAATTTTTAGGCAAGTGCCTTCATCGGTACTAGAAAAAAAATCAAATACAAAAAATTAAACATAGCTAATATGTATAAATATGTATCCTACTTAAAAATGAAACAAAAGAATAGTTTTTTGAAATACCTCAAATATAAAAGGAACATATTTTCAAGTCATTATTTTTAGGAAGTAAAAAAAAAAAAATAAAGCCATACTTTATACAAGATACGTATATAAATCCATCCTTTATCAGTGACATTTTTTGTAAATCATCCTTTTAAGGAAGGAAATATTTAAGGCGATCATTTATGAGAGAAAGTCACATTTTAGACCATTGTTCGGTAATCTTACAATCATGGCTATTTTAATATACCTGTCACATAACAACAAAGTTTATATATGTTCAGTTGAGCCATTGTAAAAGCAAATATCTTTTTTTTATTTTACGACATAATATTCGTATGTGAACATTTTATAATAGATTTATTTTAATTGTTTTAAAAACACATGTGCACTTATTTTCTCAGCCCATACACTCTTGATAAATCTAGCCTTCCTTCATTGTAACTTAATTTTGTTTATGTTTTATAAGTTAATTATGAAAATTAACATAGTCCAACTGAAATTTGCAAATAAATGTTTAGAATTTTTGCATTTGTAAAAAAAAAAATGGTTTTGTCTGGTTTAACAAAATAATAATCTGGATATATTTTTTTCTCACTATTATTTAATTTAATTTTGAATTAAAAAGCGATAACTTTCCAAAGAAAATTATCATTGAGATATGTTTTGTTCAAACTTTCGACATTTGGTTGATTATTTTAATGCTTTTCCCATCACCATACACTGAGGCTAAGTTCAAGGCCATTTAATTCTATTTTTATTTTAAGTAATCCCTGTAGGTTATAGCATTTTCTCCCATAGAATTAGAGACGTTTATTCTTAAACATCCCAGTTAATCCTGACTTGTTATCTTAAAGTAATGTATTAACTCAAATGATAGAGAGCGATCATAGCGTTAGAGAGTGATTTAGCCGTATATGATGTATGTTACGAACGAATTCTTCCCAAGGGTTCAATCGCTTCGTTCTGTCTAGGGGTTTAATTATATACACTACACAAATTATAATTCTTATATTAACTATCTTTATGAACGAACTAATTCTTTAACTTCCATTACTGTACTCACACTCTACAACAATAATACGCCATATCCCCTTTCGCGCAATACGTCACAAAAATATCAAACATTTAATAACAACATCTACCCAAACACTCTCAAACCAACAATCACATTATACATTCAAGTCTGTAACAATGTAGTTTCATTTAGAGTGAAGAAATGTAGTTGAGAATTAAAATGCCTTACATGCATGCTACTGATTGGTTAATAAATTATGTTGGATTACCTTAAGACACGATGCATATGGTGAAATTTCATAGACAACGTAATAGTTGTCATTCAACTAAATGAAATTTAAATTAAATTTCGAGCATACGATATTTTACAGCTAGAAATACTTCCCTCAATAGATCAAAAGCAACCTTTTTTAGTATCAAATGTCATTGGTTTTTTGTGTGGTTTTTTTTATTGTTTTTTTTAACTTATACAGGCCTCAAAAAGACAATGAGCTTCCATTTGTTCAGCGTATAAAAATATCCATAGAGACATATGTCTAATAATGTTTATTTGAAATATGGTATATGCATAAAAACATTCTTCAGCACCATATTATCAAATTAAGATATTGAAAAAATAATAATTATAAATAGTTTATAAGTCCTAAAAATGCCGTACCACACAAGAAGAAGGGATGAGTAGGTCAGCAATGTGGAACTACAGGAAGGTCAGAAATGAGACGTAGCATCACAGCTAATTGCATAATGTATTCTAAATATTTATGTTTATTTTCGTTCATTTGACTTAATATTGCTTTTTCGACTAAGGTAAATAAATATATGGTGATCACCAAAATATTTCACTCTCAACAATACCCTCTTTTAAACTATAAATATTTTATTTTCAACTGATTTTATTGTCCTTTCCAAATGTATACTTTTGTATGAAGGCTTTTTTTAGTTTCTGTGCGGCATCAAACCCTTATGAACAATGTTATACGCCCCTCTAATGGTACATGATTGTATATAAACAAAAAAATGGTGAATATTTTCCAGTTGAGATAACGCAAATACAGCATGTGCCAAAAGAAACAGTACTGAAAGACCTGCATACTGAATGAATATATGCGTTTCGTCAATGGTAAATATCCCTATTTGCCACGTATTCTCAAAAAAATGAAAAGAAAGATATTTTTGAGTGTTGCTTTAATGGACCTCTCAATGTTAATAGACTTTGTTACAAAGGAGCAGGGGGAGCTTGGGGTTGAGCAAAACCGTCTTGGGGTGACTTCTTGGGTGACGTCGTGCATACTAGACCATGCAGGTCAAACGCAAGAAGAAAGAGGGTGAGTTGGGTGGATAAAATAACCTCCACGGTTTTTTAAGACAAGGGGATAAGCGAAACATTCCACCGTCCTCTATGTTAACATTGACGGGATAATTCACGGCTGTCCAAACAGGCTCAGATGTTGACATTTTTTTCTTCACTTTTTCACTTTTCAATTATTAAGATTTTTTTTTAATCATGTGCTGTAAAGATTAAATATTTGTAACAAAGTATTTACATAATGCTCAATTTGATTGTAGTAAAATAATGAGAGGATAAAGAATAGTACTTATTGTATCTATGGCCATGCATGTTTCATTTGAGATGTCTTAATTCTACAATGTATTGTTGACATGCCATTAGTAGTGACTTTCAAATTATGATTGATAACGGAATGTTTTAAAATAAGCATTTCATGATATTATCTTTATTAATATCGGTATGTTGTTCATGCTATAATTGATGTCAGTTGACCAGAATATGCACGTCAACTGACCGCTGATTTTTGGAAACTCACATCATTGGGTTTCACCAAACGTCACTTGTGGAAGGAAGGGGGGCATGTCACGATCAGATCTCGTGATTTTTCTGTGTCTGCTTTTTTTTAGGTTAATTGAGCAATCATGGGTGTATTTGTCCACGTGTGCCCCACGAGTCTTTTTCTCGGTCAAGTATGACCGTTGTTGTGTGTCTGGAAGAACAACGTGATGATAGGAATGTGTGTGAAAAAGGTGGCTAGTTTTTTTAGAGGGAACAGTCGCGAGCGCTGTGGATCAGGTGAATTATTTTAGTTTTGTGGAGAGAATGATTTTTTCTATTGATGGAAGAGGACTTGTGTAACTATATTTTGTATAGCATGTGAATGTTATATAACAGCGTGTTTACATATTTTTTCTCGTGCGTGCCCTCTTATTGACCACGCATGAGACGCTGTGTTCACAGAGGGGTGTTGCTTAGTCGTTTGATCTGTCGTGTTTATGCCGACAGCCACTAAGAATAATTAATCTGTTCCAACTAGTATTTTGCAGAATGAATGTGATTGTTCTAGAAACGCCATAAGTCTTCTGGAAGGCAGGGCTTACGTGACCTATATAAGGGATTGACAGGCACGGACGGAGAGACGGAGATTCAGATAGAATTTATTAACTTTACGAGATCGTTTTATTCTTTGTGTATTTGTGTGCTCATATGTGTTTATTTTTTGCATTATTTATTGGCACATTATTCTGTGTTAACTGTGTACCGGTACAAGATCTACCATACTGTAAGTTGAGGATTGTCATTATATTTTTTTTTCTTTTGTAATTATATTAAGACTTAATAAATCGTATTAATTGTAACTAGAACTGCTTTGGGTTTCGTATCTTTAATATTGTTGACTCTATGGTATCGTCCTTTGTTAGGCACTGTTTACAACGAGCCATTTACAATTAAAATAGGAGATTAATTTCTCTCAATACAAGTCAGTGCGTAACAGTGAAGCTTTTCTGGCTACGTTTTATTCCGAACACCAATGCTTATTTCTTATGAAGTTTTCCAGAGTTATGCATATGTATCCAATAAATAAGAAAAACCTGAATCTCTGCATCTTTTTTTTTTTATACTTGGAACAAGAGTCACATCAGCTCTGTGGGAGCTAGACATTAAGGGGTTCTGGACCCTTGAAAATTGTTCTGTGTTTAGTAAGCAGGGGACCGACCTCTAGACAACTTACGTCACGTCACAATTCATATGGTGTAACTCTAAATGGGAGTAAGCGAATGAGCAAAGGTTAACTGTGACATTAAATGATCGTGATACCATTTTTGTTGGGGTAAAAGTTGTTTCTATTCATTCGTTTTGTGTTTGTAATGTTGATTTAAAAGAACTGCCTTATTCTCCCTTGCAAATCAAACAAAATGCATCAATAAATATGACGAAAAATGCATTGGTGGAACTATTCTATAATTAAAAACATTGTAAAGAAACAAAATTACTAGTTTAATGTGAACAATATTCAGACAGAGCTTCAATGGCATTCGTGAGGTCAAATCGTCATTGTTACGCATTGGCTTCTATTGTGAGAAATTAATATATTGTCTTAAATTATGGCTCGTTCACACAGGGCACAACAAAGAACGATACCATAGAGAAATACAATTGCAAAATACGAAAACCAACACAGTACCAATTACAATTAATAAGATTTAATTTAGTAATAATGCAATTACAAAACAAAATAAATATAATTAATAAATCATCAACTTACACAGTATGGTAGATCTGATACTGGTACACAATTAGCACAATGTGCCAATTAATAATGATGAATGAAGAATGCGAATAAAAACATATAAGCACACTAAGAATAATACACGCCTCATAAAGTTAAAAATATCTATCAATCTCTGTCCCTCTCTGTGCCTGTCAATCCCTTATATATGTGGGTCTGCCGACGCGTCGAGAAATGCCCTTACTTTTCTAATACAATCGAGAACGTTCCATAAGATACTAGTAGACATACTAACCATTTTTAATTGGAAGTTGGTAGAAAACACGATACTTCAAAGAGATTAACCACGCCCACAACAAACGCTACCATTTGCTATGAATCTAATGTGGGGTGAAACAAATTTCAAGCACTGGGAAATGGTGTAAACACTCTATACAAAATAGTCATTGAACTGAAAGACATAAACTTTCATTTGCTCCGTAACGAATGCTATAAAATCAATATACCTAACATGATTGTTAATGTCAAAGTTTCTTATGTAAGTGTAAATATTAATCCATTTAGATATGTGTGTTAATGCATTTAATATTCTTATTTTCTTTGGGTATTTTCCAGTAAATGTTATTCCCAATACTGTTTTCCTAGCAAAATTTGTAGCATTCTTGCCTGTGACCTTTTCTCAACTGGCTGAGTAATCTACGTAAATGTAAATCGACTCACCACAAATTCAATAATGAGCATAAAAGAAGTTAAACCAAATGTTGCTAAATCTCTTAAAGCTAGGCAGCAAACATATAGGTTGCCTCATTACCCACACTAAGTTAAAAGAATTAAATTTCACCCACATTTTTCCAAATCCCCCACACTGAGACCCACTTCATTTTACATTAAAACACTGATGCATCCACGATAAAGTTTTTTTAACAAGTTGCCCCATCCCCTTTCCTGAAGTATCCACGATACAAATGTCCACATAACTTGCCAATTTTCATACAAGTGAGGCACCCACTATATAGGATTACCATCATTTTGGCATATCAACCAAATTTAGGTCCAGACAATAAAGGTTTAACCGCATGTGACAATCATATATCCCCACACTGTGTCACTCAAACTACAGTTATACCCACATGTGGCATCAAATTCTAAACTGAGCAACTTACAATAAATATGTATCAAAATGTTGCCACATTGTTGCAACCACGATGCTGGTTAATAAGCTAAGTGTTGCACCATTTTCCTACAATGACGCCCAAACCATGTAAGGCTTAACCCCATGTCATCGTATCACCCACCATTCTAATGTGTGTACATTTTAATTTCATTCGAAACAAACAAAAGCATGACATTAATAAATATATCAATTAAATTCTAGTTCTACATGTTTATTTTTTCGAATAATTGCTTATAATTTTTTTTTTAAACGAAATAAAATATAATTGTTTATATACAATAAATTGTATACATTTTTTTTAAGATCAAAGTTAAAAATTAGATCAAGTGAAACGATGTCATAATGTAGACAAAATAAAATTCTTTAACATAAAGTCAACTTTTCAAATGTTATTAGATCATGAGATGAGGTTGCTAGAGGTGGTGTTGCCAATACTGGGGATAGAGGATGCTCTTAAGGCCTAGTGTTTAGTGTGTACATCGTGGCGTGGTGTTGACAATAAATGGTTGATACAATTTGTATTATGTTTTTAAAATTAATTACACAATGCCATCAAGTCTAATATGGCATGATCCAGGGCACTGAAATTTATTCCCTCTGTGTTTACCCCGCTGTGGACATGTTGGCCAAACCACCAGGTAACATTACCAACAGCGTGGACATTAGCCCCGCTACTGCCTGGACATGTACATGATGTGTACGTGTATTTGGTTTTTCCCCTACCATCCACGTACTGGTCTATCCAGTATCCTACAGATATCTGTTTAGAACATCCGTGTGGATGTGATACTATGAATGTCAACTTTTCATGCTCTTTAGATTTGTTGTAGTTTACGCATGTCTTATTCAATAGATGAAACCAGCGGCTAAACATCGTGACGAGTTTTTCGAGCAAATATAGGTCACTTGTCACGCATATCAACTCACACCAGTCTTCATTAATGTCTGCCTCTGCGACCGTCCAGCCATTAAGAGTGACCAGTGCACTATCTTTTCTATCATAGAACAATCTGCACGTGGTGTGTCCAGCCTCAAGGTTATCGAAAACCACGTGTCTGGTAGTGAAAATTATTATCTTCCCCTGGGCTTTTTTTAATGTGTTGTTTTTTTTTACACATTAGACATGTAAAAATTATATTGTTATATTCCTTGATTTCTTCCTCTGTCCACTTCTTTACAAGCACCACCATACCAGTCCCTAGTCTCGTGACGTCACTCCCTCTCTCATCATAAAATGGATATGGATGATTGGTATTTGGCCAAAACTCTGGTCTTTCTTTACTGGTTATTTTAACCCCTAACCGGACAGTGAGGTCTGCCACAGCTTTGATGATGTCAACTAAGTCGTTGTCTCGGTGACCATCAGGCAAGTGATTGAAGTTAAATTCGTTGACAGGTACAAACTTTTTGTGACCTGGATTCTTCTTACATCTCAAGAAATCTTTGAGTAGATCTGCTTCTCTGCCATCTGACATCTGCATTTCATGAGTACCTGAGAATTTCATCAAAGGAATTACAATTTAATCCGTGTGTTACACCAGTACCTTTTACATTATCTCTACTTAACTAAATTTCGTTTAATTCAACCATTCAATTTTATAGTGAAAAAGACTAAGTTCTCTGTTGCATTATGAGACAATGATTGGTGTAAGAAATATGGTATTTGTATGTTTGTAAATCAATGAAAATATGTCAACAAATAAATACCATAGAAACGACTGGTGTCAACTTCCTAGTTAAAACTGTCATCTGTTTTAATCTGTACTGGACTGTCCCCTCTGCAATGCGCTGATGAGGATATGTAGTCAATAAATAATGTATACTCTAATTCTAAAACACATTTTCCTAATATTCTGTCCTCATTTTTTATTTTTTAAAAATATTTATTTATTTATTTATTTAGGCATTTTTATATAGCGCTTATCATAAAGCTCTAAGCGCTTTACAATTATTAAAACATGTAAACTAAGTAAATAAAAATGAGACACTAGGATAGTAACTACTATACTATAGAAACAATGAAAATGGCTATAAAACGAGGACACTTTGACACTTCAGGATCAACCCGAAACAGAAAATGAGGTAGGGCAAGGAGGGTGCATCACAGGTCATAGGCGGACCTAAACAGATGAGTTTTAAGGGACTTTTTGAAAATGGACTTCAGGATCAACCCGAAACAGAAAATGAGGTAGGGCAAGGAGGGTGCATCACAGGTCATAGGCGGACCTAAACAGATGAGTTTTAAGGGACTTTTTGAAAATGGACGAGGTTTCACTATGACGTATATGGAAGGGGAGCTGGTTCCAGAACGTGGGCCCATGGAAGCAGAAGGAGCGTTCACCGATGGTCTTAGCTTTAGTTCTTGGGATTGAGAGGGTTCTACTGTCAATGGAAGAACGTAGTTGTCTTGTGGAGATGTAAGGAAGCAACAGTTCAGAGAGATAGACAACAAAGTATATATCAGACGCAATTAAATTTGTTAGTCAATTTAAATGTTTAAAATAGATTGTATATCAGTAAATGGCAGTAAGAGAAGGCTCAGTAGAATCGTGTCTCGATTCTGGCAAACGGTTTTAATATGTGTTTATTATTTGCTTTGGATATTTATGTATGATAATGACACATTTAATTATTTAATGTATCCATAATTAGTTATAACAATGTTATAAATGAGACAAATAAACACGAATAGTTTATATATAACTACAATAGAGTAGTAAGTGATTGCGCAGATATTAAGCTGTAGCTGAAAAAAAATTGCTATTTGAATTTCACTCGGGGTGACACATGTTTTTTTCTTATTTTAAATGAGTATGTGCAGTTGTGATTTAAATAAATTAGTCTCTGATCTCTCCAACACGTCGCAAATTGGGAATAAAAAACAATGCACACTACACTGTGGTAATAACTTCATAGAAAGAAGACACAATAACTCTGGACATCCATTTCCTTTTATTGTGATACCTTTACTACGGACGTAGGAAGAAGGGTGGTTACTTGAAACTGAGTTTGAAAAGAGACTAACAACCAGATTGGCTCTAACTAAGAATAAAGTCGGGTCTCGTTTTAATCACACGGAATTAACGTAAATCACTGTGACCACACTGTGACCACACTGTGACCACACTGTGACCACACTGTGACCACACTGTGACCACACTGTGACCACACTGTGACCACACTTTGACCACACTTTGACCACACTTTGACCACACTTTGACCACACTTTGACCACACTTTGACCACACTTTGACCACACTTTGACCACACTTTGACCA
>CAXITT010003189.1:0-10103 GCA_964033795.1 Lymnaea stagnalis
GGAAAGTGAGTTTTATGAATATGTTGAAAGTGAGTTTAATGAATATGTGGAAAGTGAGTTTTATCAATATGTGGAAAGTGAGTTTTAGGAATATGTGGAAAGTGAGTTTTATGAATATGTGGAAAGTGAGTTTAAGGAATATGTGGAAAGTGAGTTTAAGGAATATATGGAAAGTGAGTTTTATGAATATGTGGAAAGTGAGTTTTATGAATATGTGGAAAGTTAGTTTAAGGAATATATGGAAAGTGAGGTTTATGAATATGTGGAAAGGGAGTTTCATGAATATGTGGAAAGTGAGTTTTATGAATATGTTGAAAGTGAGTTTTATGAATATGTGGAAAGTGAGTTTTATGAATATGTAAAAAGTGAGTTTTATGAATATGTGGAGAGTGAGTTTAAGGAATATATGGAAAGTGAGTTTTATGATTATGTGGAAAGTAAGTTTTATGAATATGTGGAAAGTGAGTTATATGAATATGTGGAAAGTGAGTTTAATGAATCTGTGAAAAGTGAGTTTTATGAATATGTGGAAAGTGAGTTTAATGAATATGTGGAAAGTGAGTTTTATGAATCTGTGGAAAGTGAGTTTTATAAATATGTGGAAAGTAAGTTTTATGAATATGTTGAAAGTGAGTTTAATGAATATTAGGAAAGTGAGTTTTAGGAATATGTGGAAAGTGAGTTTAAGGAATATATGGAAAGTGAGTTTTATGAATATGTGGAAAGTGAGTTTAAGGAATATGTGGAAAGTGAGTTTTATGAATATGTGGAAAGTGAGTTTTATGAATATGTGGAAAGTGAGTTTAAGGAATATGTGGAAAGTGAGTTTTATGAATATGTGGAAAGTGAGTTTTATGAATATGTGGAAAGTGAGTTTTATGAATATGTGGAAAGTGAGTTTTATGAATATGTGGAAAGTGAGTTTTATGAATATGTGGAAAGTGAGTTTTATGAATATGTGGAAAGTGAGTTTTATGAATATGTGGAAAGTGAGTTTTATGAATATGTGGAAAGTGAGTTTTATGAATATGTGGAAAGTGAGTTTTATGAATATGTGGAAAGTGAGTTTTATGAATATGTGGAAAGTGAGTTTTATGAATATGTGGAAAGTGAGTTTTATGAATATGTGGAAAGTGAGTTTTATGAATATGTGGAAAGTGAGTTTTATGAATATGTGGAAAGTGAGTTTTATGAATATGTGGAAAGTGAGTTTTATGAATATGTGGAAAGTGAGTTTTATGAATATGTGGAAAGTGAGTTTTATGAATATGTGGAAAGTGAGTTTTATGAATATGTGGAAAGTGAGTTTTATGAATATGTGGAAAGTGAGTTTTATGAATATGTGGAAAGTGAGTTTTATGAATATGTGGAAAGTGAGTTTTATGAATATGTGGAAAGTGAGTTTTATGAATATGTGGAAAGTGAGTTTTATGAATATGTGGAAAGTGAGTTTTATGAATATGTGGAAAGTGAGTTTTATGAATATGTGGAAAGTGAGTTTTATGAATATGTGGAAAGTGAGTTTTATGAATATGTGGAAAGTGAGTTTTATGAATATGTGGAAAGTGAGTTTTATGAATATGTGGAAAGTGAGTTTTATGAATATGTGGAAAGTGAGTTTTATGAATATGTGGAAAGTGAGTTTTATGAATATGTGGAAAGTGAGTTTTATGAATATGTGGAAAGTGAGTTTTATGAATATGTGGAAAGTGAGTTTTATGAATATGTGGAAAGTGAGTTTTATGAATATGTGGAAAGTGAGTTTTATGAATATGTGGAAAGTGAGTTTTATGAATATGTGGAAAGTGAGTTTTATGAATATGTGGAAAGTGAGTTTTATGAATATGTGGAAAGTGAGTTTTATGAATATGTGGAAAGTGAGTTTTATGAATATGTGGAAAGTGAGTTTTATGAATATGTGGAAAGTGAGTTTTATGAATATGTGGAAAGTGAGTTTTATGAATATGTGGAAAGTGAGTTTTATGAATATGTGGAAAGTGAGTTTTATGAATATGTGGAAAGTGAGTTTTATGAATATGTGGAAAGTGAGTTTTATGAATATGTGGAAAGTGAGTTTTATGAATATGTGGAAAGTGAGTTTTATGAATATGTGGAAAGTGAGTTTTATGAATATGTGGAAAGTGAGTTTTATGAATATGTGGAAAGTGAGTTTTATGAATATGTGGAAAGTGAGTTTTATGAATATGTGGAAAGTGAGTTTTATGAATATGTGGAAAGTGAGTTTTATGAATATGTGGAAAGTGAGTTTTATGAATATGTGGAAAGTGAGTTTTATGAATATGTGGAAAGTGAGTTTTATGAATATGTGGAAAGTGAGTTTTATGAATATGTGGAAAGTGAGTTTTATGAATATGTGGAAAGTGAGTTTTATGAATATGTGGAAAGTGAGTTTTATGAATATGTGGAAAGTGAGTTTTATGAATATGTGGAAAGTGAGTTTTATGAATATGTGGAAAGTGAGTTTTATGAATATGTGGAAAGTGAGTTTTATGAATATGTGGAAAGTGAGTTTTATGAATATGTGGAAAGTGAGTTTTATGAATATGTGGAAAGTGAGTTTTATGAATATGTGGAAAGTGAGTTTTATGAATATGTGGAAAGTGAGTTTTATGAATATGTGGAAAGTGAGTTTTATGAATATGTGGAAAGTGAGTTTTATGAATATGTGGAAAGTGAGTTTTATGAATATGTGGAAAGTGAGTTTTATGAATATGTGGAAAGTGAGTTTTATGAATATGTGGAAAGTGAGTTTTATGAATATGTGGAAAGTGAGTTTTATGAATATGTGGAAAGTGAGTTTTATGAATATGTGGAAAGTGAGTTTTATGAATATGTGGAAAGTGAGTTTTATGAATATGTGGAAAGTGAGTTTTATGAATATGTGGAAAGTGAGTTTTATGAATATGTGGAAAGTGAGTTTTATGAATATGTGGAAAGTGAGTTTTATGAATATGTGGAAAGTGAGTTTTATGAATATGTGGAAAGTGAGTTTTATGAATATGTGGAAAGTGAGTTTTATGAATATGTGGAAAGTGAGTTTTATGAATATGTGGAAAGTGAGTTTTATGAATATGTGGAAAGTGAGTTTTATGAATATGTGGAAAGTGAGTTTTATGAATATGTGGAAAGTGAGTTTTATGAATATGTGGAAAGTGAGTTTTATGAATATGTGGAAAGTGAGTTTTATGAATATGTGGAAAGTGAGTTTTATGAATATGTGGAAAGTGAGTTTTATGAATATGTGGAAAGTGAGTTTTATGAATATGTGGAAAGTGAGTTTTATGAATATGTGGAAAGTGAGTTTTATGATTATGTTGAAAGTGAGTTTTATGAATATGTGGAAAGTGAGTTTTATGAATATGTGGAAAGTGAGTTTAAGGAATATGTGGAAAGTGAGTTTTAGGAATATGTGGAAAGTGAGTTTTATGAATATGTGGAAAGTGAGTTTTATGAATATGTGGAAAGGGAGTTTCATGAATATGTGGAAAGTGAGTTTTATGAATCTGTGGAAAGTGAGTTTTATAAATATGTGGAAAGTGAGTTTTATGAATATGTTGAAAGTGAGTTTAAGGAATATGTGGAAAGTGAGTTTTATGAATATGTGGAAAGTGAGTTTTATGAATATGTGGAAAGTGAGTTTTAGGAATATGTGGAAAGTGAGTTTAAGGAATATGTGGAAAGTGAGTTTTATGAATATGTGGAAAGTGAGTTTTATGAATATGTGGAAAGTGAGTTTAAGGAATATATGGAAAGTGAGTTTTATGAATATGTGGAAAGTGAGTTTTATGAATATGTGGAAAGTGAGTTTAAGGAATATGTGGAAAGTGAGTTTTAGGAATATGTGGAAAGTGAGTTTTATGAATATGTGGAAAGTGAGTTTTATGAATATGTGGAAAGTGAGTTTTATGAATATGTGGAAAGTGAGTTTTATGAATATGTGGAAAGTGAGTTTTATGAATATGTGGAAAGTGAGTTTTATGAATATGTGGAAAGTGAGTTTTATGAATATGTGGAAAGTGAGTTTTATGAATATGTGGAAAGTGAGTTTTATGAATATGTGGAAAGTGAGTTTTATGAATATGTGGAAAGTGAGTTTTATGAATATGTGGAAAGTGAGTTTTATGAATATGTGGAAAGTGAGTTTTATGAATATGTGGAAAGTGAGTTTTATGAATATGTGGAAAGTGAGTTTTATGAATATGTGGAAAGTGAGTTTTATGAATATGTGGAAAGTGAGTTTTATGAATATGTGGAAAGTGAGTTTTATGAATATGTGGAAAGTGAGTTTTATGAATATGTGGAAAGTGAGTTTTATGAATATGTGGAAAGTGAGTTTTATGAATATGTGGAAAGTGAGTTTTATGAATATGTGGAAAGTGAGTTTTATGAATATGTGGAAAGTGAGTTTTATGAATATGTGGAAAGTGAGTTTTATGAATATGTGGAAAGTGAGTTTTATGAATATGTGGAAAGTGAGTTTTATGAATATGTGGAAAGTGAGTTTTATGAATATGTGGAAAGTGAGTTTTATGAATATGTGGAAAGTGAGTTTTATGAATATGTGGAAAGTGAGTTTTATGAATATGTGGAAAGTGAGTTTTATGAATATGTGGAAAGTGAGTTTTATGAATATGTGGAAAGTGAGTTTTATGAATATGTGGAAAGTGAGTTTTATGAATATGTGGAAAGTGAGTTTTATGAATATGTGGAAAGTGAGTTTTATGAATATGTGGAAAGTGAGTTTTATGAATATGTGGAAAGTGAGTTTTATGAATATGTGGAAAGTGAGTTTTATGAATATGTGGAAAGTGAGTTTTATGAATATGTGGAAAGTGAGTTTTATGAATATGTGGAAAGTGAGTTTTATGAATATGTGGAAAGTGAGTTTTATGAATATGTGGAAAGTGAGTTTTATGAATATGTGGAAAGTGAGTTTTATGAATATGTGGAAAGTGAGTTTTATGAATATGTGGAAAGTGAGTTTTATGAATATGTGGAAAGTGAGTTTTATGAATATGTGGAAAGTGAGTTTTATGAATATGTGGAAAGTGAGTTTTATGAATATGTGGAAAGTGAGTTTTATGAATATGTGGAAAGTGAGTTTTATGAATATGTGGAAAGTGAGTTTTATGAATATGTGGAAAGTGAGTTTTATGAATATGTGGAAAGTGAGTTTTATGAATATGTGGAAAGTGAGTTTTATGAATATGTGGAAAGTGAGTTTTATGAATATGTGGAAAGTGAGTTTTATGAATATGTGGAAAGTGAGTTTTATGAATATGTGGAAAGTGAGTTTTATGAATATGTGGAAAGTGAGTTTTATGAATATGTGGAAAGTGAGTTTTATGAATATGTGGAAAGTGAGTTTTATGAATATGTGGAAAGTGAGTTTTATGAATATGTGGAAAGTGAGTTTTATGAATATGTGGAAAGTGAGTTTTATGAATATGTGGAAAGTGAGTTTTATGAATATGTGGAAAGTGAGTTTTATGAATATGTGGAAAGTGAGTTTTATGAATATGTGGAAAGTGAGTTTTATGAATATGTGGAAAGTGAGTTTTATGAATATGTGGAAAGTGAGTTTTATGAATATGTGGAAAGTGAGTTTTATGAATATGTGGAAAGTGAGTTTTATGAATATGTGGAAAGTGAGTTTTATGAATATGTGGAAAGTGAGTTTTATGAATATGTGGAAAGTGAGTTTTATGAATATGTGGAAAGTGAGTTTTATGAATATGTGGAAAGTGAGTTTTATGAATATGTGGAAAGTGAGTTTTATGAATATGTGGAAAGTGAGTTTTATGAATATGTGGAAAGTGAGTTTTATGAATATGTGGAAAGTGAGTTTTATGAATATGTGGAAAGTGAGTTTTATGAATATGTGGAAAGTGAGTTTTATGAATATGTGGAAAGTGAGTTTTATGAATATGTGGAAAGTGAGTTTTATGAATATGTGGAAAGTGAGTTTTATGAATATGTGGAAAGTGAGTTTTATGAATATGTGGAAAGTGAGTTTTATGAATATGTGGAAAGTGAGTTTTATGAATATGTGGAAAGTGAGTTTTATGAATATGTGGAAAGTGAGTTTTATGAATATGTGGAAAGTGAGTTTTATGAATATGTGGAAAGTGAGTTTTATGAATATGTGGAAAGTGAGTTTTATGAATATGTGGAAAGTGAGTTTTATGAATATGTGGAAAGTGAGTTTTATGAATATGTGGAAAGTGAGTTTTATGAATATGTGGAAAGTGAGTTTTATGAATATGTGGAAAGTGAGTTTTATGAATATGTGGAAAGTGAGTTTTATGAATATGTGGAAAGTGAGTTTTATGAATATGTGGAAAGTGAGTTTTATGAATATGTGGAAAGTGAGTTTTATGAATATGTGGAAAGTGAGTTTTATGAATATGTGGAAAGTGAGTTTTATGAATATGTGGAAAGTGAGTTTTATGAATATGTGGAAAGTGAGTTTTATGAATATGTGGAAAGTGAGTTTTATGAATATGTGGAAAGTGAGTTTTATGAATATGTGGAAAGTGAGTTTTATGAATATGTGGAAAGTGAGTTTTATGAATATGTGGAAAGTGAGTTTTATGAATATGTGGAAAGTGAGTTTTATGAATATGTGGAAAGTGAGTTTTATGAATATGTGGAAAGTGAGTTTTATGAATATGTGGAAAGTGAGTTTTATGAATATGTGGAAAGTGAGTTTTATGAATATGTGGAAAGTGAGTTTTATGAATATGTGGAAAGTGAGTTTTATGAATATGTGGAAAGTGAGTTTTATGAATATGTGGAAAGTGAGTTTTATGAATATGTGGAAAGTGAGTTTTATGAATATGTGGAAAGTGAGTTTTATGAATATGTGGAAAGTGAGTTTTATGAATATGTGGAAAGTGAGTTTTATGAATATGTGGAAAGTGAGTTTTATGAATATGTGGAAAGTGAGTTTTATGAATATGTGGAAAGTGAGTTTTATGAATATGTGGAAAGTGAGTTTTATGAATATGTGGAAAGTGAGTTTTATGAATATGTGGAAAGTGAGTTTTATGAATATGTGGAAAGTGAGTTTTATGAATATGTGGAAAGTGAGTTTTATGAATATGTGGAAAGTGAGTTTTATGAATATGTGGAAAGTGAGTTTTATGAATATGTGGAAAGTGAGTTTTATGAATATGTGGAAAGTGAGTTTTATGAATATGTGGAAAGTGAGTTTTATGAATATGTGGAAAGTGAGTTTTATGAATATGTGGAAAGTGAGTTTTATGAATATGTGGAAAGTGAGTTTTATGAATATGTGGAAAGTGAGTTTTATGAATATGTGGAAAGTGAGTTTTATGAATATGTGGAAAGTGAGTTTTATGAATATGTGGAAAGTGAGTTTTATGAATATGTGGAAAGTGAGTTTTATGAATATGTGGAAAGTGAGTTTTATGAATATGTGGAAAGTGAGTTTTATGAATATGTGGAAAGTGAGTTTTATGAATATGTGGAAAGTGAGTTTTATGAATATGTGGAAAGTGAGTTTTATGAATATGTGGAAAGTGAGTTTTATGAATATGTGGAAAGTGAGTTTTATGAATATGTGGAAAGTGAGTTTTATGAATATGTGGAAAGTGAGTTTTATGAATATGTGGAAAGTGAGTTTTATGAATATGTGGAAAGTGAGTTTTATGAATATGTGGAAAGTGAGTTTTATGAATATGTGGAAAGTGAGTTTTATGAATATGTGGAAAGTGAGTTTTATGAATATGTGGAAAGTGAGTTTTATGAATATGTGGAAAGTGAGTTTTATGAATATGTGGAAAGTGAGTTTTATGAATATGTGGAAAGTGAGTTTTATGAATATGTGGAAAGTGAGTTTTATGAATATGTGGAAAGTGAGTTTTATGAATATGTGGAAAGTGAGTTTTATGAATATGTGGAAAGTGAGTTTTATGAATATGTGGAAAGTGAGTTTTATGAATATGTGGAAAGTGAGTTTTATGAATATGTGGAAAGTGAGTTTTATGAATATGTGGAAAGTGAGTTTTATGAATATGTGGAAAGTGAGTTTTATGAATATGTGGAAAGTGAGTTTTATGAATATGTGGAAAGTGAGTTTTATGAATATGTGGAAAGTGAGTTTTATGAATATGTGGAAAGTGAGTTTTATGAATATGTGGAAAGTGAGTTTTATGAATATGTGGAAAGTGAGTTTTATGAATATGTGGAAAGTGAGTTTTATGAATATGTGGAAAGTGAGTTTTATGAATATGTGGAAAGTGAGTTTTATGAATATGTGGAAAGTGAGTTTTATGAATATGTGGAAAGTGAGTTTTATGAATATGTGGAAAGTGAGTTTTATGAATATGTGGAAAGTGAGTTTTATGAATATGTGGAAAGTGAGTTTTATGAATATGTGGAAAGTGAGTTTTATGAATATGTGGAAAGTGAGTTTTATGAATATGTGGAAAGTGAGTTTTATGAATATGTGGAAAGTGAGTTTTATGAATATGTGGAAAGTGAGTTTTATGAATATGTGGAAAGTGAGTTTTATGAATATGTGGAAAGTGAGTTTTATGAATATGTGGAAAGTGAGTTTTATGAATATGTGGAAAGTGAGTTTTATGAATATGTGGAAAGTGAGTTTTATGAATATGTGGAAAGTGAGTTTTATGAATATGTGGAAAGTGAGTTTTATGAATATGTGGAAAGTGAGTTTTATGAATATGTGGAAAGTGAGTTTTATGAATATGTGGAAAGTGAGTTTAAGGAATATATGGAAAGTGAGTTTTATGAATATGTGGAAAGTGAGTTTTATGAATATGTGGAAAGTGAGTTTAATGAATATGTGGAAAGTGAGTTTTATGATTATGTTGAAAGTGAGTTTTATGAATATGTGGAAAGTGAGTTTTATGAATATGTAAAAAGTGAGTTTTATGAATATGTGGAGAGTGAGTTTAAGGAATATATGGAAAGTGAGTTTTATGAATATGTGGAAAGTGAGTTATATGAATATGTGGAAAGTGAGTTTAATGAAACTGTGAAAAGTGAGTTTGAGGAATATGTGGAAAGTGAGTTTTATGATTTTGTGGAAATTGACATTTATGAATATGTTGAAAGTGAGTTTTATGAATATGTGGAAAGTGAGTTTTATGAATATTTGGAAAGTGAGTTTTATGAATATGTTGAAAGTGAGTTTTATGAATATGTGGAAAGTGAGTTTAATGAATATGTGGAAAGTGAGTTTTATGATTATGTTGAAAGTGAGTTTTATGAATATGTGGAAAGTGAGTTTTATGAATATGTAAAAAGTGAGTTTTATGAATATGTGGAGAGTGAGTTTAAGGAATATATGGAAAGTGAGTTTTATGAATATGTGGAAAGTGAGTTTTATGAATATGTGGAAAATAAGTTTTATGAATATGTGGAAAGTGAGTTTAATGAATATGTGGAAAATAAGTTTTATGAATATGTGGAAAGTGAGTTTTATGAATATGTGGAAAGTAAGTTTAAGGAATATGTAGAAAGGGAGTTTTATGAATATGTGGAAAGTGAGTTTAAGGAATATATGGAAAGTGAGTTTTATGAATATGTGGAAAGTGAGTTTTATGAATATGTGGAAAGGGAGTTTCATGAATCTGTGAAAAGTGAGTTTGAGGAATATGTGGAAAGTGAGTTTTATGAATCTGTGGAAAGTGAGTTTTATAAATATGTGGAAAGTGAGTTTTATAAATATGTGGAAAGTGAGTTTTATGAATATGTTGAAAGTGAGTTTAATGAATATGTGGAAAGTGAGTTTTATCAATATGTGGAAAGTGAGTTTTAGGAATATGTGGAAAGTGAGTTTTATGAATATGTGGAAAGTGAGTTTAAGGAATATGTGGAAAGTGAGTTTAAGAATATATGGAAAGTGAGTTTTATGAATATGTGGAAAGTGAGTTTTATGAATATGTGGAAAGTGAGTTTAAGGAATATGTGGAAAGTGAGTTTTAGGAATATGTGGAAAGTGAGTTTTATGAATATGTGGAAAGTGAGTTTAAGGAATATGTGGAAAGTGAGTTTAAGGAATATATGGAAAGTGAGTTTTATGAATATGT
>CAXITT010003190.1:0-10101 GCA_964033795.1 Lymnaea stagnalis
TCGACTGTGGGTTTACCCCGCTCCGTTGACATCCATTGTGTTCCACGTCTTAATTTATCTGCTACCCGCCAAACACCTGGACTGAACTCTGCCGTGGGTTTTGCCCCTCACCCTGTCCACCTGGACTGAGACTGAACTCTCTACAATACCCCCATCTTACAAAACAATGTCGTCCCGACATTACACAACATCCCCGTTAAAATTCTTATGACTGGTTTCTAAATGGCTTCAAGTGACTTGGACCTTCAGCATTCATTTACAAACAGCTCACAGTAATACACGTGACGTCATTCGCTTTGGTTCTAATGCGTCTCCTGGTGTAAACAATCCTACGGTAGCCCTACCTTCGAATACGACAATTGAATTAAACGGACACCCCTAACGCGGTCTCCTAAACAGTTGTGGTTAAGGTCAGAGTCAGTTTTGAGTCAGTCAGAGCTCCTAGTACATTCACAACAATCAAACAATTATGGTTGTACAACAATTAGATCAAGAATAATACACCGTGTAGAAACTTAATTAATAGTACTGCATTAAGATATAAATTTAAAAACTATATAATTAAACAAAACAAAATTTCAAATACAATGAAAAATGTCAAGTATCATATCAGAATCAAATAAAATTTTCAATTCAAGAGCAATTATTGTGGTCATTATACATCCGAAACGAACTCACCCCTTCAATGTTATGTCATCAAATTTCACTACGAAACTAAATTCTATGAAATTGCATCAAGCATCAAACTCTTTACAAAAATATCGTCATGAAATAATGACAATTCTCCAAGCTAATCTACAAGTATCTCGACGAAATTTTTAATCACATTATTTCCCTTACTTGTATGTCCATCTAAAGACTATCATGCCATAAAATTAATTAAATAAATTCAATATTTGACAAAATTGTCAAGGTCACATGCACTTTTTCCCTGCAGAACTCTTGGAAGCCCTGAAATTGCTCCGATCTGGCGGGTCAGTGTCATGTTTCAGCCTACAGTGGCGTTCATTGTGAATAATTTTGAAAGTCATCCTTCCTTCTCCCTTAATCTCAAACAAATTATGACGTAGCTTTCGGCTGATCACTAGTGGACCGCGCCACTTATTTGTGTTCACCTTCTGGTTTCGACTCAATTTGTGTGTTGAGTCTGAATACTGGACAAAATCACCCACCTTAAAAGAGCGCCTTACTGCTCGAGCGTCGGGGTCACTTTTCTGTTTCGTCAATGGCCTATCTCGAATTATCTCCCTTTTCTCACACTTGGAATTGACCTCACCACACAACTGAACTGATTTATTACCCCCATTCCTGAGATTCGTCGCCGGCGAGGCCATCTCAGGACGGGGTAGCACAAACACGTTGGTCTGGGCAGGAGCCCTGCTTGCAAGCTGTCTTTTGTGTGAAGTGACCGAGTTCACTCTTACACTGGCTGGTGACGGTAACTGCGTATTTTTGACACTTGTCGATGAACTAGAATAATTCTGATCCCTTTTAGCTGGTGCTGGTAACTGCTTAATTTTGACACTTTTTGCTGGCGTAGAATAGTTCTTATCCCTTTTAGAATGTACACTCATCAATTTAGCCAAAACGGGCACATTGTGACAGCCCAAACTTAGACCTTGGCTGACTGAGTAGGAAAATTTATAATGAGCCAAAAAGTCAAAACCGAGGTAACCGTCCTCCATAATGTCTGCCACATACACTGTCCAGGGATACACTTTATCTCCAATCAATTTTACGTCACTCACCCCATATAGATTCATTGGAGCTCTAGTAGATGTCTGCAGCTTCACAGGTGAGAGATGAATCTTACGTCGCTTCCGTCGAGGAATTTCAAAAAATCTTTTCTTTGAAATAACGGTCACAGCCGCACCCGTGTCCATTTGAAATTCCGCCGTAACACCAAACACTGTAACAGGCACAAACACAGCACTAGGACGAACGTCTCGACCATTCGATGAAATGTGATTCAATTTTAGCCGATCAGGAATTTCGCCTCCTAAGCTCCTGTTTGGACAATTACGAGCAATGTGACCGATTCGATCACACTCGAAGCACCTGGGTTCCACCTGCCGATAACCTCCCTCTTCTCGAGCTGACTGGTTAACTGCCCCTCTCTGTGAGGTGATGAAGGCCCTAAAGTCCTCTCTAAGGCCACTCAACTCTCTGGCCAAGTGGTCGGTAGCTACTGACGCTACTTGCTGGGTTGGTACACACACGTTGTCTCTCAGATTTAATATCTGGTCCAGTGCAGATCTTGCCTTGTCGACTGTGGCAGGCACAGCCATAGTGCCAACTTGTGTGACCATTGAAGGATCCCGTAGCCCACGTAAAAACTGCCTAAAACCAATAGCATCTCGTGTGGCCTGGTCTGCCATTGGAAAGCTTTTCGCTACCAATTTCTTAATGTCGGTAGCGTATTCAGCACTGGTTTCTGTTCTTAGGAACGTACGTTTTTCCAACAGATTCTGGAAGAAAGCTGGTGTCCTATGATCCTGGAACCGATTTGGCGAGGGCCTCTTTAAGTTTCTCGTACGTCTCTCGCTCTTCTTCACTTAATTCACTGTAAGCGAATTCAGCCGCCGAATCCTTCAAAGCAAACCCCAAATAAAGGAGTTTCTCTTCCTCGCTCCACTTGAAGATTTTTGCAGCTGTTTCAAACTGCACGATAAAAGTGTGCCATGTCGAGGTTCCACTGTACGTTGGGAGTTTGTTTAAACACTGGGAAGTCATTGTGCTTGCAATAGATTTTCCACACCTTGCACTTCTCCTCTCAGTCCGGCTACTCAAAAATATTGTCTCTTCAGAGTCGTTGCAAGGTTAACATCCCACCGCTGCCACCATTGTAAGGAAACCTTGCCTACTCTCTGCTACCCTTCATCTACATCTGGCATTCACTAAGGAACAACTCAGGCGATAACATCTGATGATTATAGTCTTGTTCTTTATTGAGTTGACACTTCGCTTATACTTTCTCTCATCTCACACCTCTGACTGCCCTCTTCCTCTACCGTCGGAGCTCTCCCTCCTCTGTCTGCTCTCTGTCGTTGCCTATCCCTCTCCAATCTAACCGTCCCCTCTTATAGGTCCACCAGCCAACCAAGGCGTCGCTAGAGATTACTCCCCCTACCTTCTTAAGTCTTGATAATTTATCTGCTACGCGCCAAACACCTGGACTGAACTCTGCCGTGGGTTTTGCCCCTCACCCTGTCCACCTGGACTGAGACTGAACTCTCTACAGTATTAAAAAAAATCTAGCAGTCTTATCTTCAGCACATTAATTTTTTCATATTAAGCACTAGTGCACTGATACTCACTGAGCTTGACCCTGGCTGGCGAGAGTTATTTTGCTTTTCTGAGTTTCCTAAAAAAAAAATTTTTTTAAATAAAACAAACAACTAATGATATTGCCATATCAAGGCTTCAATGTATCTCTACAGAATACAGAGAGGTATCGGCTGTTTCTTTCCTGGGCTCAACTTTGACAGTGTCAAAAATATATATATTTTTTTTTATATAAAACCTTTAAGTAACATAGCACCCATAAAGAAATACCTTTAGAAATACATATCTCGAATGATGTGACACTGCACTCAGTTGATACAGTTAATTTTTTTAAAAATAGAATCAAGACAAGACGGTAAAAAGAAACTTTGAAAGACTCGAAGCCTTCCTATATTAAAAATGTTTTTCCTGAAGACAAAAAGGCCAATAATGGTATATTGAAAATGAAAAGAAAGCATGTTATGTTAGGCACCAGCCAATGAAAAAATGTTACCATTGTAGTTAGGAATTCATGTCAATTTTCATTCTTTTTTCCAAATTTCTCCATTTATCTTTTAGCTGTACACTTGTTCTCTCTGTATTCAGCTTAGTCTTGAGAAGGGACCGATTCCCTGTAATAAGAAGAAAATAAGAAAGATTCCATATATAAAACTGCAAAGTTTCAAAAGCATAGTGGGGGGGTGGGGGGATCTTAGTGCTTGACTATTCTTAAATATAATTTATATTACCCGGTATATTGAAAAAGTCTCTGGGTAATGAAAAACTTATGAGGGAAGATAAGCACAAGATCTGGTGTAATAATTGACACCAGTGTCATTGAATTACTGGCAGCAAATATACAAAACAATTTTGAATTAACAACTGCTGGATGGGGCAATATACTACTGCTAGATGTTGGCCAATGTTGTTCAGGGAGGGAGAAGATTGGAACAACAGGAACAAATCATTACTATATTAAGGTTGTTAGGGTAGGCAAAATGCTAAAATATGCTGAATATTTTTTGCTAATTATTTTGGGAAATCAATATAAAACACTTAAACAATTTTTTTTTTTTAAACTGGACAATTAATAATTTTTTTCTATGCTTTTGATGAAATAGAAGTAAAATTTAGCAATTTTATATACTAATAGTATAAGTATCTTAATAACAAATTATGGGAATGCAATGAAAAGATATTGTCAATAGAACATTGCAGAATGTCTCAGAGCACAATGTCTCAGAAGGAATTTAGCATAACTGTAAAAAAAATTTTTGTGTAAATTATTAAAATTATGTTGAAAAAAAAACAATCTTTTCCATAAACTGGTTTATCGAAAAAATCAATATATTTTTTTTTGCTCTAACACCTGAGAATTGTGTTAGATATGAGTTGACCATTGAGTTATATTAAATTAATAAGTCTACAATTATTTAAAAAAACTGCTGCAAACACTTTGGCTCACCTGTGCCGACTTCCGTTACCGCTTCCAAGAACTTTTGTTCTTCGTCAGCCGACCACGGATTGCGCCTCTTACGCGATGCCTATAACAGAATTCACAGGATTAAAACAAAATAAAAATAATGACTTTTAATAGAAATTACCCATGCAACACACATTGCATTTAAATTATTTTTTTTATCACTGTATTAGTTGTGGTTAAGGTCAGAGTCAGTTTTGAGTCAGTCAGAGCTCCTAGTACATTCACAACAATCAAACAATTATGGTTGTACAACAATTAGATCAAGAATAATACACCGTGTAGAAACTTAATTAATAGTACTGCATTAAGATATAAATTTAAAAACTATATAATTAAACAAAACAAAATTTCAAATACAATGAAAAATGTCAAGTATCATATCAGAATCAAATAAAATTTTCAATTCAAGAGCAATTATTGTGGTCATTATACATCCGAAACGAACTCACCCCTTCAATGTTATGTCATCAAATTTCACTACGAAACTAAATTCTATGAAATTGCATCAAGCATCAAACTCTTTACAAAAATATCGTCATGAAATAATGACAATTCTCCAAGCTAATCTACAAGTATCTCGACGAAATTTTTAATCACATTATTACCCTTACTTGTATGTCCATCTAAAGACTATCATGCCACAAAATTAATTAAATAAATTCAATATTTGACAAAATTGTCAAGGTCACATGCACTTTTTCCCTGCAGAACTCTTGGAAGCCCTGAAATTGCTCCGATCTGGCGGGTCAGTGTCATGTTTCAGCCTACAGTGGCGTTCATTGTGAATAATTTTGAAAGTCATCCTTCCTTCTCCCTTAATCTCAAACAAATTATGACGTAGCTTTCGGCTGATCACTAGTGGACCGCGCCACTTATTTGTGTTCACCTTCTGGTTTCGACTCAATTTGTGTGTTGAGTCTGCATACTGGACAAAATCACCCACCTTAAAAGAGCGCCTTACTGCTCGAGCGTCGGGGTCACTTTTCTGTTTCGTCAATGGCCTATCTCGAATTATCTCCCTTTTCTCACACTTGGAATTGACCTCACCACACAACTGAACTGATTTATTACCCACATTCCTGAGATTCGTCGCCGGCGAGGCCATCTCAGGACGGGGTAGCACAAATACGTTGGTCTGGGCAGGAGCCCTGCTTGCAAGTTGTCTTTTGTGTGAAGTGACCGAGTTCACTCTTACACTGGCTGGTGACGGTAACTGCGTATTTTTGACACTTGTCGATGAACTAGAATAATTCTGATCCCTTTTAGCTGGTGCTGGTAACTGCTTAATTTTGACACTTTTTGCTGGCGTAGAATAGTTCTTATCCCTTTTAGAATGTACACTCATCAATTTAGCCAAAACGGGCACATTGTAACAGCCCAAACTTAGACCTTGGCTGACTGAGTAGGAAAATTTATAATGAGCCAAAAAGTCAAACCCGAGGTAACCGTCCTCCATAATGTCTGCCACATACACTGTCCAGGGATACACTTTATCTCCAATCAATTTTACGTCACTCACCCCATATAGATTCATTGGAGCTCTAGTAGATGTCTGCAGCTTCACAGGTGAGAGATGAATCTTACGTCGCTTCCGTCGAGGAATTTCAAAAAATCTTTTCTTTGAAATAACGGTCACAGCCGCACCCGTGTCCATTTGAAATTCCGCCGTAACACCAAACACTGTAACAGGCACAAACACAGCACTAGGACGAACGTCTCGACCATTCGATGAAATGTGATTCAATTTTAGCCGATCAGGAATTTCGCCTCCTAAGCTCCTGTTTGGACAATTACGAGCAATGTGACCGATTCGATCACACTCGAAGCACCTGGGTTCCACCTGCCGATAACCTCCCTCTTCTCGAGCTGACTGGTTAACTGCCCCTCTCTGTGAGGTGATGAAGGCCCTAAAGTCCTCTCTAAGGCCACTCAACTCTCTGGCCAAGTGGTCGGTAGCTACTGACGCTACTTGCTGGGTTGGTACACACACGTTGTCTCTCAGATTTAATATCTGGTCCAGTGCAGATCTTGCCTTGTCGACTGTGGCAGGCACAGCCATAGTGCCAACATGTGTGACCATTGAAGGATCCCGTAGCCCACGTAAAAACTGCCTAAAACCAATAGCATCTCGTGTGGCCTGGTCTGCCATTGGAAAGCTTTTCGCTACCAATTTCTTAATGTCGGTAGCGTATTCAGCACTGGTTTCTGTTCTTAGGAACGTACGTTTTTCCAACAGATTCTGGAAGAAAGCTGGTGTCCTATGATCCTGGAACCGATTTGGCGAGGGCCTCTTTAAGTTTCTCGTACGTCTCTCGCTCTTCTTCACTTAATTCACTGTAAGCGAATTCAGCCGCCGAATCCTTCAAAGCAAACCCCAAATAAAGGAGTTTCTCTTCCTCGCTCCACTTGAAGATTTTTGCAACCGTTTCAAACTGCACGATAAAAGTGTGCCATGTCGAGGTTCCACTGTACGTTGGGAGTTTGTTTAAACACTGGGAAGTCATTGTGCTTGCAATAGATTTTCCACACCTTGCACTTCTCCTCTCAGTCCGGCTACTCAAAAATATTGTCTCTTCAGAGTCGTTGCAAGGTTAACATCCCACCGCTGCCACCATTGTAAGGAAACCTTGCCTACTCTCTGCTACCCTTCATCTACATCTGGCATTCACTAAGGAACAACTCAGGCGATAACATCTGATGATTATAGTCTTGTTCTTTATTGAGTTGACACTTCGCTTATACTTTCTCTCATCTCACACCTCTGACTGCCCTCTTCCTCTACCGTCGGAGCTCTCCTCCCTCTGTCTGCTCTCTGTCGTTGCCTATCCCTCTCCAATCTAACCGTCCCCTCTTATAGGTCCACCAGCCAACCAAGGCGTCGCTAGAGATTACTCCCCCTACCTTCTTAAGTCTTGATAATTTATCTGCTACGCGCCAAACACCTGGACTGAACTCTGCCGTGGGTTTTGCCCCTCACCCTGTCCACCTGGACTGAGACTGAACTCTCTACAGTATTAAAAAAAATCTAGCAGTCTTATCTTCAGCACATTAATTTTTTCATATTAAGCACTAGTGCACTGATACTCACTGAGCTTGACCCTGGCTGGCGAGAGTTATTTTGCTTTTCTGAGTTTCCTAAAAAAAAAATTTTTTTAAATAAAACAAACAACTAATGATATTGCCATATCAAGGCTTCAATGTATCTCTACAGAATACAGAGAGGTATCGGCTGTTTCTTTCCTGGGCTCAACTTTGACAGTGTCAAAAATATATATATTTTTTTTTATATAAAACCTTTAAGTAACATAGCACCCATAAAGAAATACCTTTAGAAATACATATCTCGAATGATGTGACACTGCACTCAGTTGATACAGTTAATTTTTTTAAAAATAGAATCAAGACAAGACGGTAAAAAGAAACTTTGAAAGACTCGAAGCCTTCCTATATTAAAAATGTTTTTCCTGAAGACAAAAAGGCCAATAATGGTATATTGAAAATGAAAAGAAAGCATGTTATGTTAGGCACCAGCCAATGAAAAAATGTTACCATTGTAGTTAGGAATTCATGTCAATTTTCATTCTTTTTTCCAAATTTCTCCATTTATCTTTTAGCTGTACACTTGTTCTCTCTGTATTCAGCTTAGTCTTGAGAAGGGACCGATTCCCTGTAATAAGAAGAAAATAAGAAAGATTCCATATATAAAACTGCAAAGTTTCAAAAGCATAGTGGGGGGGGGGGGGGATCTTAGTGCTTGACTATTCTTAAATATAATTTATATTACCCGGTATATTGAAAAAGTCTCTGGGTAATGAAAAACTCATGAGGGAAGATAAGCACAAGATCTGGTGTAATAATTGACACCAGTGTCATTGAATTACTGGCAGCAAATATACAAAACAATTTTGAATTAACAACTGCTGGATGGGGCAATATACTACTGCTAGATGTTGGCCAATGTTGTTCAGGGAGGGAGAAGATTGGAACAACAGGAACAAATCATTACTATATTAAGGTTGTTAGGGTAGGCAAAATGCTAAAATATGCTGAATATTTTTTGCTAATTATTTTGGGAAATCAATATAAAACACTTAAACAATTTTTTTTTTTTAAACTGGACAATTAATAATTTTTTTCTATGCTTTTGATGAAATAGAAGTAAAATTTAGCAATTTTATATACTAATAGTATAAGTATCTTAATAACAAATTATGGGAATGCAATGAAAAGATATTGTCAATAGAACATTGCAGAATGTCTCAGAAGGAATTTAGCATAACTGTAAAAAAAATTTTTGTGTAAATTATTAAAATTATGTTTAAAAAAACCCAATCTTTTCCATAAACTGGTTTATCGAAAAAATCAATATATTTTTTTTTGCTCTAACACCTGAGAATTGTGTTAGATATGAGTTGACCATTGAGTTATATTAAATTAATAAGTCTACAATTATTTAAAAAAACTGCTGCAAACACTTTGGCTCACCTGTGCCGACTTCCGTTACCGCTTCCAAGAACTTTTGTTCTTCGTCAGCCGACCACGGATTGCGCCTCTTACGCGATGCCTATAACAGAATTCACAGGATTAAAACAAAATAAAAATAATGACTTTTAATAGAAATTACCCATGCAACACACATTGCATTTAAATTATTTTTTTTAATCACTGTATTAAAAAAAATCTAGCAGTCTTATCTTCAGCACATTAATTTTTTCATATTAAGCACTAGTGCACTGATACTCACTGAGCTTGGCCCTGGCTGGCGAGAGTTATTTTGCTTTTCTGAGTTTCCTAAAAAAAAATTTTTTTAAAATAAATCAAACAACTAATGATATTGCCATATCAAGGCTTCAATGTATCTCTACAGAATACAGAGAGGTATCGGCTGTTTCTTTCCTGGGCTCAACTTTGACAGTGTCAAAAATATATATATTTTTTTTTATATAAAACCTTTAAGTAACATAGCACCCATAAAGAAATACCTTTAGAAATACATATCTCGAATGATGTGACACTGCACTCAGTTGATACAGTTAATTTTTTTAAAAATAGAATCAAGACAAGACGGTAAAAAGAAACTTTGAAAGACTCGAAGCCTTCCTATATTAAAAATGTTTTTCCTGAAGACAAAAAGGCCAATAATGGTATATTGAAAATGAAAAGAAAGCATGTTATGTTAGGCACCAGCCAATGAAAAAATGTTACCATTGTAGTTAGGAATTCATGTCAAATTTCTCCATTTATCTTTTAGCTGTACACTTGTTCTCTCTGTATTCAGCTTAGTCTTGAGAAGGGACCGATTCCCTGTAATAAGAAGAAAATAAGAAAGATTCCATATATAAAACTGCAAAGTT
>CAXITT010003223.1:0-10013 GCA_964033795.1 Lymnaea stagnalis
CGCTCTTCATGTACTTCTTTGCACTGCAACTCAATTTATCAGAACAAATCCGGTGTACTTCTACTGCATGTCAACATCTGGAGTTTTTTGTTGGTGAGGATGACGTTCAAGCTCTGTCCAAGATTCTCAATTCTACCCTTGCCATTTACGTTAAACATGACCCCCACATCCTACCTCGCATTTACATATCTGGAAATGCCCTCTGCACACAGGACTATTGGACAAAGGCCACTATAAAGCTATCCTACCGATCCTTATCATGTCTCCACAGCAGCATGTAATGTCTGATGATAAAACCAACACATCCGTCCTCGGACAAATTTCTCTTCCATACAAAAATCCAATGTCGACTTCTTATACAAAACTCCTCTGCCACATTTGTAGTCAACATTTTAAATCAGAATCCAGCCAAGCCAAACACAACACAATAAACTGTAACGACAAATTGTTTTTTTAAGCTGCACTAAAATAAAACATCAAGTAACATCTTCTTCCAGTAGTTTTCCTGTAAGAAAACTGTTCAAACACAAACCTCCCCTGCACCTTCTTCCAGTGTGATTGTTGCAACAAAACTTTACAAACTTGAACCTCTCTTGCTAAACACAAGAAAAACAAGACATTAAATTGTTCCCTAAAACTATTTGATTGTAAAAATGCAACAAGTCTACCAGGCGGGATGGTTTACTATGCACAGCAAAAATCATTCACGTCTCTTGCAGTGCAACATCTGCAAAGTAAGGCTTTCAAAAAAACACAGTCTTAGCAGACATACACGCAATCCTCTTCTTGTTAACACAGGTACCTCTTCACCTCATTTCTGTCGCCCCGACTAAGAGTACAACATTTGGGGTCCAGACCAGCAGCGCAGCAACTGTCGTGTACTATACTGTCCTGATACATCCAGCAAGTAGTCTAGAAGCTGCCACAACGGGAAAGTAGCTCTACCACCTTTGGGGGAGCCACCTTTGTCTTTACAACAACTTTATACGCAGCAAACTTCAGGAGCTAAAAATTTCCTGGAAAAATTCCAGAATACAACTTTTCTNAGTTGATAGTTTACATTAAAGCAGCAAATAATTTCATTAGAAAATCGTAGAGCTGTACTTTAAAAACAGAGGGCGCACTTCTCAACTATCTCAGATAACATCAACACGATCTGCGCGTGGAAAAAGTGCAAGGGATTATTAAACGCACTTCAAGCAAAGCCTGGAAATACCAACGCACGTGTAGACAACAGGATCATTTTACCGTCCACATTTCCAAGAAGTCCAAGATTAATGCAACAAAACTATCAGGATGACATGACCATAGATAGTACGCACATTCGGAACACCTGCTTGATTTGATTAGACTTGATTTTATTATGTACAGCATGGTGAGCACTGCCAAAGTACCGTGCTATATAAGACAGCTAATTATTATTATTATTTTTTAGTTAACATGCAATACTTAACATATTTTATATTAATAGTACGAAGTAATTTTTCTTTAAAAAAGCTGTCAAGAGGTGAGCGTCATGCGTGATCTGTTGAAACAAGGTTAAGAAGGTTTTATAAGCACGTGACTAGTATATTAATGGATAACGAGCCACGGGTATGTTGTAGGACTATCTTTAGGACTGTCTGTAGGACTGTATATAGAAATATTTTTAGAAATTGTGTAGGACTATATATAGACATGTATTTAAATCTGTCTTAATGACTTTACTTTAAAGGTCATCAGAAAGGGTTTATGGCTGCCTTTATTGCTATAATGTAAAGGCAAACGTATATTACAGATATTGAGAAGTTGACACATTTGTAAATAGTGAACCAACCGGCTATTTCTCTTAAATACACCTGACTGGTATAAAAAAAACTGCATTTGGTGAAGCTCTATTCTTACACTGCAGTATGCTACCTTGGACACACACCATTATACATTAATTGTCAATGTAAGCTCATGACTGATTTTGTTTGAGAGCTTAAATCTCTACAATACCTCTAAAACCACCGTGTTTTAAAGCACCCACCGAAACACACAACAGTACGATACCTCTGCCACATCACTAATTAATGTACCCATAGAAACACACAACTATACAATACCTCTGCCACCACAATGTATTAATGTGCCCAATAGAACACAACAATAATGGATCGAATGCAAGTTGACTACTGGTTAAAATAAGACATATCAATCCACTTGTTGGAATGATGTATCCTTGTATAAACCACTGGTTAAGCATAGTTATGGTACATATATCCCTTTTAAAATTAAAAAAAAATTAATAACAATTATATGAATGATAAAAACAACAAAAATATAAGTAAGAAATCATTTTAAAGAGTAATTGCAGAAATTTTTCTTTACTCGTGTATTAAATACGTTTCCATAGCAAAAAGAAAATTCAAATGTCTCACACAAATCCACAAAGGTATCAACACACAAAATGTTGTAAGCGAAATCAATTGTGTCCCTTTAAAAAAAAAACAACATTTATTAGTAATGAACCTTCTTTAAAACAATAATATAACTACGTATGTGGGAGCTTGAATTAAGATCCGGGACAATGAGACAAGAACTGTTCGACTTTCTCGACAGACAGGATAGATGAAAATAGGGCAAGAAATAGAAGCCAGTCAATAACTTTATCACCATGGTTATTTCCTGAAGTTTTTTACCATAACCAAGGTAACAGGAAGTGAAACAATTTATAAAATAATAATGTTACAAAAAATCTTTTATAATAGCATTCCTTTTGAGAGCTAAAAAAGATAACACAGACAACAAAGTTTTTGTGAACTTATTTTTTTATTATAATGTCATTTTCATTAGCAGTGCTATTTTTAAAAAAACAACACTTTTTTTATGATTCAGCATAATAAAAATGTGTTAGTTTATAAAAGAGGTAAATTGTAATTGATCTGCGGAAAGTTATGGCCGTTTGAAATTTTAAATACATAATTTAATCAAATGAACATTGGAAATTTATAATTTATTTTTATACGTTTTCAAAAATGTTTTTAAAAAAACTCATGTCTTCTTAACCAAATTATATCATTAATATTCTGTCAAAATAATCATTAAAAAAAACAAAAATAAAAACAATAAACCTCTACATAACTTTCTAACTTTCTAAATAATATTTTTTATTTAAATATTTTGATAACGAATTTATTACAAATAAATTGTTGGTTATTTATTTGATTTTATTCAAGGAGTAAACTAAAGTCACCTTTTTTGTCATAGAATCATTTTTGGAAGCAATTTTTGTTATTCATTAATTATGTAAGTAGTCAACCCAAAATATGATTTAAATAAACATCACTATGCAGAAATATAATATATATGTTTGTATAACAAATCAAGTTAAGGACAGTCACTTGAAATTCAAAGCCTTATGCCAAATTTCGTTTTTTTTCCAACCACAAATCAATTCAAAATTTATATTTTAAATATCATCGGTCCTCTGTAGCTGTAATTATTGTAGATCCCACGAGTTGCCTCTGAGTTCAAGTTAATCTAAATTTTAGTTTAACTTGCACTTTCTTCGTTTATCTTCTACTGGGTTTAGAGTTCTGCAAATCTATTTTCAAGTATGTGTTAAAATGTCATCTTTAGTTTTGCAGTGATCATACGTTTTCTGTGGATTATGAACATTTCATGGCTAGAATAAATAATACAAGAGGAGCATCCTCGAGAACGCCACAATGAAAATGTATTTAGTTCATTTTAAGCTGGAGTAAGTAAGAGGTGTTCACAATAATGTCTAAGCATAGCGCTTTGCAATGGAATATCTGAAAGTCTTCTTCGAAATTTTCTAAAAGGAGCATTGAATGCAAAATAATTCCTTTTGAATTAGCTTGAAATTCTTTGGCCCACTCAATTTCTGCTCATGCTTCCCACGATGTGACAGTACGTGGTTGAATATTTTGACTAAATAATTGGGTCACAGTGCATTTAAAGTGAATCCACGTTATGGTTGTTACCATGACGATTAAATAATTCCTTGAAAAACATAGGACAACACTGGGAACTTTAAAAATCTGCATTTAATAAATTGGTATTAAGGCAGCTCCAGCTGTCATTGCAAATACTTTTTAAAAAAAATTGTTGTCAATGTATATGATGAAAAAAAAGACTATTAAATTATGCACAAAAACAATTTACAAAGAAAAGATCTATTTTTTTTTTTTTAATGTACATCATATAATGAAGCAAAATAGTGTAAGTTATAGTTACATAGAGTGTGTTATATAAGCTATTGTTATAACTCATTTAACAGGGTATAAAAATCAATTATAACAATTCAAATGTTTTAATTAAGGTATCATTATAATTGTTCAAATTACAATGTTAATTATGTTTTGTTTTGTAAACCTAAAATGTGTTACTATTTTAATCTTCGTGTAATTATGTTTGTGTAAAAAAAACTAATTAAGGTAGAAAGAATATTTAAAATTTAAGAAGAGAATGGGATGGCTATTTAAGATCCACAAAGGAGCAGTTCAGACTTTGTGTCCTGTATCTGCTAGCATTTGAAATATGACACTTTGAAGGTTGTTGATTTTGATCAAGTTAGCGACAGATTTGTCACTTTTAAGTTCAGGAAAAAACCATTTTAAATAAAGTAAATTATTATCATTTTTTTTTAATAATCCATAAATTAACTACGTTTTAATTCTTAAATACATTTACTGCATGCCCTACAATTAGCTTGTTTTCTTCTGATTGCTATTTTGTTGAGATATTTTAACAAGAAGTAACCCATCGTGTAATTTAAGGGAAGCTGAAGGGAAGTCGCCATGAGATTACCACACTAAATAACACCATCACTAGGTAAGCCTCTGTAATATAGGTCGTGCACCATGAAATTACCACACCAGGTGACACTATCCCAAACTACGCCACTGTAATATAGTACGTACACTATGAGAAGTTACCACACTAGGTAACACCATCCCTAGCTACACCACTGTAATATACTACGTCTATTTTTCTCTTTAACTTGTACTTTCCTTGTACACATTCTTTTATCTGTGAAATAAAAGTGAAACGGTGCATTATGTCTGTATACTTAAAATACTTATACACTGTGTTAAGCCTAGCGTATGCAAAATCACATGCTTGTGCCTAGAGGTTTTATTTAACTTACTTCAAGAGTTTTAAGATGTAATGAAGTTCTAAGAAATCTAAATAAGAAATTGACCATAACGTATCAGTCTTGAAGTCTCAAGCAAAAATTATATATTTCATGACAATACACAATGAACATACTAAACAATATTTAAAAGACGTGCCAGACAGGATTAAAACAATATAATATACACATTAATTTTACATTTAATGTTAATTAATAAGACGTATTACATTGAAACAATCAATTTCAATCTTTCAAAATTCGCTATGTAAGTTTACAGCACTAATTGAACTAGACCAAGGAAAAACAATCGAACACCTAGTCTCCACACTCACTATGTACGTTGACAGCACTATTTGAACTAGTCCATACAAAAATTGAATAACAATATTTTGTAAAACATGCTTTTACAACAACAAAATTAAAAAAAAAAATACTGAATAGAAAAAATCACATTTCTCCCAATTGCAGTGCATTAGTTTTGCATAATTCAATTATTCAATTTGATAGAAACATTTGTTTCCTTACATGTTTGAAAAAAATAGAACTTGATGTGCAAACAAAATTTTTTAAAAGGGAAATAATTCTTAATGCTTTTATATTTTTATAAATAGAGAGATATATATCTTAGATTTTGTGGGGCGTATTTTTTATTTGTGAAACAATTTGAAAAAAAACTAAACAGTAAGAAAAAAAGTTTCTTTGATTTTTTTAAAAACTGTCCGCAAACGTCAGTTTTGATGTTTGATCACTTTCATATGTTATTTATGGGAACCTTCAGATAAAATTTATACAATGAATTTAATTGTACTTTGAAAACTTAACGTAAGTGATATAATGATAGGGGTTGAGCACAGGATATCTTTCAAATAAATTCGATCCCTTTCTATAGGGATTTCAACATATACAATGAATGATAAGTTCACCAATGCCAGCAGCCAAGCAAACCTTCCAAATACTGTCAATGACAGGCGATAGCTTGTTACAGAAATACATCAAGAAAAACTAAAATCTGCAATTAATTTTTGGTGATTATTTCTTATTTTAAAGAAGTCTTTTTGTTGTCCGTATAACGTGGTTGCTTTTCTTTAAAGCCGATAGTGTCCCATCTTTCTCGTTTACATCTAGATATATTTATTACTTACACAAAACTCTTCTTCATTTTCTTCTTTGATATCTGAAGGGCCCACTTAAAATGCAACACTTTTTGCCTGATTTGAGATTAATTTATCTAAAAAATTCATCCTATCTAAGAACAGTCATAAAGCTATTAGCTTTTTTGTTATTGAACACACTTTTATTGTTATATTAATACTATTTTTAATATGATATATTTTATCATTCAATTTTTAATTTTGTTTGATAAATTTATTTGCGCAAATTCAAAGCTTGCCAGACATGTTTGGGCAAACTGGTTGAGTTGCCGGACGCTCACAATGAGTTTTTATAACGAAAGTTTTGAAGATCAGGAGCCGACATTTACACCGATGCTCCCGAATTTTTACCTTTTGACGACACTCCTATGAGAGAAATTTTGGATATATACTGAATCGAATTTAAAGAAAATTGTTTGGTTGCATGTTGTTCTTTATTTCATAAATGTATTTTATTTGAATGTTATGGTTATGTCTCGTTTCATAATATGTGTATGTACCGTGCGGTTAGCCCAGCCCTAGGTTGGGGTATCGCAATATATAAGACCACTAATTATTATTATTATAAATATTACTATTATTATTATGCTGACTTGTAAGGCTCAAACAAGTCACACAGAATGAAGTTATTCAGGAACTGGAAATTTTGATATAATTTGGGAGCCAAAATTAGGTAGTCTACTTGATATCGATCCCTATCTTTATGGATTCAATGGTAATAGGAGCCAAAATTATCAATAAATTGATCGTGGGCCCTTAAGATATAGAAGAAGAAGAAGAAGAAGGAATGTAATTAAATTAAATGTGTCTGTAATTTTGTTATAATTGTTGTTTTTTTAAAAAAAATAAATTTAGAAAGACACATCTTGTAATAAAACCTTCTACATGCAATTAATTATCATTGAACGTATTATTTAGGCAAAAAAATGACTTACATTTTTAACACAAATTTAAGAAATTTTAATTATGCTTAAGCAGCGATTTACAGTTAATCTAGTAACTAGTAGATTATTATGCAAAATACAACATTAATCCAATCTAAACAAGAAAGGGGGGGGGATAAATCTACAAGACATTCGAACAAAACTAAAAGCACTTAGAATTAAATTTATAGAACAAGCCATTAGAAAGAAGGAGGAAAATTTATTTTCACATTATTACATTGGGATAAGGCTAGGACAGTTAATAAAAATTGATAACAACACACCACATTACATGGGAAGAAAACAATCGGATTTTGATATGGCATGCATTCAAGCATTAAAAGGCAACGAAACACTTATACACAAGACAACTAAAGAAATTTACACACATTTAATAAAGAAACAAGCAACACCACTCTACAATAGGATAAAATGGACACATGTTTATGGAACAATAAACACTAAGAATACATTTAAAAATACACACATTAAAGAAATCGAAAAAAAAGACAAAGAAATAACATACTGACTCATATTAAACATGACACCAGTATCATCAAGACCATACAAGGACAGAGTTAGGCACATGGAATGTCCACTCTGCAGGACAGGGGCTGATGAGACAGAACAACATTTATATATGACGTGCAACACAATATTACAGACTAAATCTACACTTAAACAAATCATACAAGCAGGTACAGTTCACCCTGTAGATATAGACAGGGCTATAACACTAAACACAATACCAGCATCCATAAATAAGAAACAACACACAATAAGTCTGATATTACTTTCACAATACAGAAAACATGTATGGCACCACAGACTTAAGGCTTTTTTCCACAAACATAATTACACAAACATTACATTAGAAAAACTTTTTAGATTTAAAATATAAAACATAATTCAAAACATATGTTAAGAAAATATTATGACTAAATAATACATTCATAGTTTATCATTCCAACTCATTTAGACATCATGTTAAAAAATTAGTAATTTACACAAATGTTCAATTTAGTACACACTATTAGATATAATGTTAACATTTTGTTCAGTTCAAACCTCATAAAATGTGCATGTAATTATTTTACTTTTACTCTGTATATGTAGTTAATGATTTTGAAGGTAAAAAAAAATAAAAAAAAAAAAAAATTGCATTTTTTCAAGTGGTAGTCTACTTGATATCGATCCCTATCTTTAAGGATTCAATGGTAATAAACAGCCAGTAAGGCCAACAATATTAGCCGTGTTCTAGTAAATATTCGCCCACCCACCTAACATGTATGACACATTACTTCTTATTTTTTTAAATAATTGTTGACAGTAAGCACTTTAAAAAATTTAAAAAAAACCTAGATTAATTTATCACATTTAAAAATACTCCACAAAATGTCTCTAATTCGATACCGACACTGTCTACTCTCCCCATCCCCATCAATATATGTATAAACGTAATTTCCATTTTTATTGTTTTTTTTATTTGTAGCTAGTGTCCGTCACACTCTGAAGATGATTTGCACTTCGCAAGACGATTGTCCACATGACCTGAGATTATTCTTCTAGGATTATGCATTCCAAAGACACATCGCCCCTCTTATCACCGCTAGACAGCCCTGTGGATGATAGAGTTTGGCACCAGGGGTGTCAAAATTGTTGCGGGAGAGTTTCAATGTCCCAATGTAATCTGCCTACGAGAGGTTCAAATCTTTTGTGTGAGTTGCCGGTTAATAATAATAATAATAACAATAACTAGTGGTCATATATAGTGCGATACCTCAACCTAGGACTGGGCTCAATATGCTGCACATTAAAAGCATATTAATCTTTATTTTGCTAATTTAAAACACAAAACTGCCTTCCCCCCAGATCTGTCATAAAAGTGCAATGACATTAGCAACCATCTTTGATATGTCTCAACACACATCTCAAGTGAGAGCTTACATAAAGCACTATTTAACCTTCACTGGGGACTTCAAATTGAAAGTCATGTAATCGGCACATTGGACATTAAAAAAGAGTTTCATGTTAACAAAACAGCTAAACACAATGAGGCTGTCATTTTTATAGATTAAATATTAAGAGACTTTAGCCAAGCAATTTATGATCTCTTAGTTTGCTCTCCAATTAAGTGCAGAATGCTGCAAAATTAAATTCAGATATGTGGTAAAATAATTTCTTGTATTATATATTTATTTCAAAAAATGTTCTGGGGACTTTAAAGATTTATGGGACGAGAGTAATATAACGCAAACGTGTACACTCAAGGGCTACACAACTAGAGAAGAAAATTGGTCGTCCTGCTGGTTTTGAATTCATGATAACTTTACTCATTTTTATGGGTTATTTTAACACTATACGAAAGAAGGTTTAAAATGCAAATATAAGAAACAACAAATGCAAGTATACACCAAAATGCACCCCTTATTATCTTGTGCATACTAACTTTCTGCAACCCTTCCTTCCACTGATTTCTATTACAGTATCGAGTTGGTTATAAATTAATTGCCCACAGCACGTCAAAAACGGAGTGAATTCAGTTTATCTATGGTACTTGGCGTCATAATGCCTCTGACAAAATATTACAAATGTCCTTTCCCGTACAAAAAGTTTAATAGAAACATCGCATTTCAGTCAAATAACAAAAATTAATAAACATCTTGATTGATTCGTTTTCATCCCACCCCCCCCCCCTACTTTAATCTGAACCAAATTTTTTCTAACATTAAATACCATCAAAACCCATGTTAGTCTGGTGCTCAAGGACTCATGTCTAATGTGCCATTCCTTAGCTACGTCTCTTGCTACTGC